>JANTQF010000162.1:0-61335 GCA_032988165.1 Emmonsiellopsis sp. PD_33 | reverse complement strand
TTTCCTCCCTAAAAATATAGATGAGACACAGGAAGGAGTGTGCAGTGTGAAGTGGCCGGTTCATAGTAACTACTATATTTTACACAATATGGGCTACATCTAGTTTGCATGAACTTGGGTCTACATAATTAGAAAATAGAATATCCAGTATCCAGGGATATGGAAGCATTGCTTCATCTTATGGAATCAATCCTCCCATTTCCTCCCTAAAAATATAGATGAGACACAGGAAGGAGTGTGCAGTGTGAAGTGGCCGGTTCATAGTAACTACTATATTTTACACAATATGGGCTACATCTAGTTTGCATGAACTTGGGTCTACATAGTTAGAAAATAGAATATCCATGACAATCTCCAAACAGGACTGTCAGCAGAGGGAAAAAACAAAAAAGAAAAAAAAAATGAACGCATGTTCTTGTAGACACCCCCGGCGGGACTCGAACCCGCAGCCTTTAGATTAGAAGTCTAACGCCCTACCATTGGGCTACGGGGGCCTTATTAATAGAATGGAGCTAAAACTTTGTGCGTTTTCCAGACTTTGGTTAGGTTGGCGGCCCTAAGTAGCACCGAAAAGGACACACTTAACATTCACGATTCAAGGTCCCGATTCTACAGAAGCGACAAATTGATTGAATAATTCTTTTTTATCAAAGGTAACTATTCATCTGTTCTTTTCTGGCAAGTGAGCCAACTAACTATTAGCTAGCGCGGACTCGCCCACAAGCCACCAGGCAAACTTGCACATTCATAAGGCTGACGAGGCGAAAGGAAGCCTCTTTCACCATATATTTAATAACCAACTATCTATCAGTATGAAAAAAAGAAAAAAGAACGACCCTGCCATCTCATGCAGCTTCAGGCCCGATCATCTACACCGCAAGTCTCGGGAAAAGATGGACATACACCCACAGAAGAGGCATGTTTCGAAATTCAAAGATGGCGTTACCCTCACCTCACCTCAGCCTCATAAACGCATGTCCAGGCCGCAGTTTTCATGGATGATGAATCGCAGCCTTCTCATAAACTAAATAAAATATAGAGCTGATCACTCGCAGGGACGCTAACCAGTTCTATTGGAATCCTTAACAGAAACTTGGAACTCTATCCCTACCATAATAGTTGCCAGGGAACTGTCATCAACTTTGAACATTAACGATATGTAGTAGTTAATAACTGATTATTCATTGCATACGCTCGTCCGGTTCTCTTCGGACAATCCCGTAACATAACAATAACCCCAAGTCCTGTATCTACCACTGGCATGTATCTCGATTCCCTGCATCCAACAAACACCCATCCACCCCCCAAAACAGTCGCAGGATTATAAAAAAAATAAGCAAATAAAAGGCAACCGGAAACATTTCCATCCAGCCTGTACCTTACTTATCCTATCCTTTAATTTCCAGCAAGGGGTTAGTTAGGGAGGGAACGGAGGGAACAGAGCGTGCATGTTCAACCCGTGCACATTCAATGAGAAATTCCGATTCGTTCATAATCAGGCCGTTTGGAATTGATTTTTTTGTTTTTTTCGCGGGCGCCCACGGGCCACGGCGCGCAACCAGCGGGAATGCAATGCAAGAAAAAAATAAAATAAAATAAAAAAGAAGTGTGAAGTGAAGCTAGATCCCCCCCGTCGCCCCCTTTTTTTCCATCTCCCAAGGGTTGCATAAAGGCAAACAAAGGGTTTCAGCCCGTGGTTTTGTTAATGAAGTGTAACGTTTTTTTGGTGACTATTGTGCTCCTACTTGGGGAGGTGCTTTTGCTACCGAGCGTGATAAAGGTGATATATGTATGTTTTTCGTGCGGTACAGATCTAATTAGAGGGGCGAGTGATAGATAACATAGATTCACCACCGTTGCGAAGGGCGATCCGATCCTCTGGCGGGATCCAATGGATTCTAGATTTACAAGGTGAGATAGAAAAAAGGAAAGTGAGAAAGGAGCTGGCTGCATGGTGTGCCGCATGTTGCCTTTTCAATTTTCTGGTTCTTCTTATTCATTTAACACTTGTTTATTTTCTGGATTTGAGAAACTCGACAAAAACGAGGCAAATCGGAGATGGAATTAAACTCTCTTGCCTTGCGACTGGATATTGTATGCAATTCGGGATTGTCGCCCTTGTAACCATTGACCGTCTACCGACATAACTACTACACAACCTAGCCCTAGCCCATTCAATAAATAAGCAAGGAGGCTAGAATCGGGTACTCCGTCGGTCCCGTTCGATTGTTGTTCTCTGTCCAGGCGCGCCGTGGCGTCAGCCTGACCGCGAAGTCTTGCATATTCGTCGTGTTCGCTAATGTCTACGAAGGGCGGGAGTCATGCATGAAGAAAAAGAGGCTGGAAATATTTATTCGGGCTGATGGTCTGACAGGTTGAACATTTTGCAATTTTCAATGCTTGTCCGGAGCCTCATACACCGAAGAAGCATAACTACAGACCCGCATGGCATGTCGTCCTGTGGGATGCAAGGAAGAGCTGGTCAGATAAGAGTCATTTCTCCGGCCCTACCAGGCCCTGGCAATAGATGTTGTTATTATTCGAGGTAGGCTAATAAGAATAAAATAATCCGTTGAGCCTTTTTTAGATGGATGTCCGGATCCAGGCCTGTCTGGGCTGTGTGCCGAATTGTCCGCCCCCCAGCTGGGTGCCTGCGCCTTTCTAGATGTCTCTTCGGCAAGCCATCCTCATTCATTTCGCCGTGTGGTTTCATTTTGGCCACCGCCCTGTTTCGATCTGGGCGGGGTTTAACCTGAAAGTTGGGGTAACGGGGATTGGAACATGGCTGGGTCATTATGTGACGGGGATGGATATAATGGTTGTTGATCGCTCAAACATAGAGATAAAACAATGTATTTATATAAAACTCAGCCGTTGCAGTGCCGCGGAATGTTAGTAAGGAGGGGCGGAGAAGAAAGCGGTTGACAAGGGAAGGATTATGCATTCCAGGGTTATTCCTGGGTCGACACCGCTTTCTTCTTTCTTGGGCCATATCAGTCTCAGGCGTCAACATGTCGCCTGTCAGGCAGGAAAAAAAGGTTTGCAAAGGGTGGGATTCTTTGAGCCAACGGAAATCCGCGGACGTGGGGGGAAACCTGGTCCGGTTTTGAAGCGAGAATGAGATTTCAGGTCGAAACAGAGCGGACGGGCTGAGCGGGTAGGGATAGCAGTAAAAGGATAAGAGGGGATTTTTATTATTAGCATTTTCCCGTGGTAGTATTCCGCGCGGTTTGAAGTTTCCAAGTATCTCCCAGACTGGTGGAATTGCATTGTTAGCATCATCATAACTTGAAGTTGTGACAACGGACACTCCACCCGCCGGGCACCCAGACAGGAACCCAAAGGCCGCACCCAAACAAGCGGGAAATGGAGGTTTCACCGTCAGAGTTCTCGGTTTGCCTGGCTATCATGTGGCCTCCCTGTAACTTGTAGCTCGTCCCGGCTGCAAGTCGCAAACCCGTGCACAATCCCAGAACAGAAAAAGAAAAGAGCAGCAGGAAAAACAAATTAAAAAGGTTAACTTTGGGACGAGGCTTGGTCAACGGTTGTGTCAGGATGGATCGCTGGCGAGTGCCGGTCCTTTGTAGTTACATATTCTTCACCTCTGATTGTGGTCGATGCGAGAAGTAGTTAGCCAGGCGGCGGATGGCGGCCAGTGACCAGCAAAGCCCTAATTCAATTTCCAATTCCAATTCCAATATCAACAGCAATTCAATTCAATTCAATCCAATTCGAATTCCAATCCCCAGCAGATCGGGAGCCAGCAAACTATGGGTCCGCCCCTCAACCCCCGGGCGCCCAGGACCCAGGACCCAGGAGTCCAGGACCCAGCGATAGCGTGTTTCTTAGTGAAGGGAAGAAATATTCCCCCCTGCGCAACTATATAAAGCCAGACTCCCCCCGTTCCGCCCTTCCACCCTGCTCGCTCCCCATTGCCAACCCTTCCTTTGCCTCTGGACCCGGCCTTCTCTTCCTTTTTTCTTTCTTGCCTACTAGCTAGCTACTGCTCCAGCTGCCGCTGCTGCAAGTTCTTTAAACTACATACAGCCTTTCCTTAATCCTTGCCCGCCCCGAGCTGCGCCCTCGTCCTGCCCTAGCTGGCCCACGCTATTCTACATACAAATACTTCCATACTAATATCAACACCCTCTTCCGCCCACGCTCCCGTTCTGCGCATCCCCTTTGCTTCCTGAGCTAGAGCAATCTCGGCCCTTACGACCTCCCACCGCCTCCAAACCCAATTTTCCATTCAATCTGTACCAGGCGTACTCTCCCACCATGTTCTCTTGCGTCAACTATCCCCGTGGCTGCCGAGGCCGTGTGAACGTCCAAGGAGCGAAATGTTCCACTTGCGTTGTATGTCTTGGATAAAAAAGAACTGGTAGTTTGCCAAAAACTGACTTAATTCCTCCCAGGCATCCGGCCTCCGTCGTCCAGGTTCCTCTTCCCCCTTCGCTCCCATGCGCGGACAGCCAAATTACAGACGCCCCTGGGAGATCGAAAAACCCACCGCTCAAGACGAAGAGAAGAACTAAAGAGGACGGGCCTCGAGAACACGGCAATGAACCACATTCAGAAAAGTAAGAGCCGGGCTCGATGCCCGGCTCTTATACATTCTCCGCCATCCCTGGTTCTCCTTTGTATCGAACATAATCTATATCCCACTCGAATGTCGATAAGACGCAACGCCATAAAAACCACCCACCCCAAAATATCAAGCGAGTCCCGGAGACCTTGAAAAAACAAAAATTATTAAACGGAACAGGGCAACAACAAAAAATTATGCATATGGAACATACAGGAATAAAGAAACACACCCACTACGCAAGCACTTTTGATTTTATTTTCTTTTAACTCAGCACCCTCACCTTCGCTTCTCGCTCGTATTCTCCCAATCCCACCATTACTACCCATCTCGCACGCTTTGATACACTGCTACTCCTTTTCCGGTTTTTGTATTTCTTCTTTACAGACAGTTGCATTCAGGGCAGGCCTTTTGATTTCCTATTCACCAATTATTCCCAGTTGTAGTACTTGTACCTTTTCTTCCCCTCTTTCCCCCTTCATTTATTTCCCTTTGTTACATCTCCCCCCACCACCGCCAATCCTCTCGTTTTCTCCTCCACTCGCGACCGATTTCTATCTGTGTATGCATCATGTTATTTTTTATGGTTTTTCTCGCATCTGGAGGCACTCTGCATTTGATTTTCCTGTCCACGCCTACTTTTACACCAAATCAAATATCCAAGCGACGGCGTTATTAAACTCTTGCTATTTTATTTTGCTTTTTTTTTGATGTAACTGTTTCATTTTAACCCTCGTCCTCTGGTTTCGCGCGTGGTTAAAGTGAAACATACATCGTGTCTCTTCTTCCTGGGTCTGGAACTTTCGAGTATTACAACTCGTTTTCCAATTTTTAATTCACTTGCATATAGTTTTAATTGCTCATTTTTTTTATGAATTGATTGCCTGCTACTGGTTAGTACATCTTAAGTGGCTCTCTTCTTTGCTTTATGTCTATGTGAGGTAGAAAATATGCCACCAAACAAAATAACCAAACTGACTGGTAATGTCGCCTGAGAGCTTCCAATAGCTGGCAAATAAAAATGAGGGTATCCAGACTATCTACCTCTGAAACAAAATTGTTACTCATAGTTGGCGCGATTTATTTTATTTTTCTAGCTGCTTACAATCCGCATCAAAATGAATGAGGAAATTCAAAAATACTAAAAAATCAACCCGTGAAAATCAGGGGGTGGCAAAACGGAAAAAGAGCACCACACACACACACACACACACACACACACAAACCACACACACACAAAAAAAATTATGAAACTCTCTCATCAAGACCGTTGAATCCGCATCTCCCCCCCCCTTTTTTTTTCCCTTACCTTGAGAAAAGGTGGAAACATCGACAGAGCTAAGTAAAAAAGGTCTTTGCCACCAGACCAGGGGAGCTTGCTGGGTCAGGAATCAGCGGGCGCTGAGCGGGGCAATCCGTAGAGGAAGTCCGAGAGATGGACACTGCCAGGCTGGGCGGATAGGCGGATGGCTATATGTAAATAATAACTATCTTGTTGAATTTGAGGCAATCCCGTCTGCATTTGTCTGTTGTTTTTGTAACTCCGTAGAGTGTATATATATTCTACAAGCTCTGTAGTATGATAAGTTTCCAAGACATTAGAAGCTGCCTTTCTTCTTTTTCCTTTCTTTTCTCTCTAGATTTTAACCTTGATTTGATTCTTCTACGTCTTGACTCCTACTAGAGCATTACTATCACGTCGCGTCGCCCTTTTCACTATACTTCGCCCGACCACCATCTGATCTTTCTTACTATGCATTAACCCACAAAATCGATGACATCTTTTTCTCAAAATGCGCACGGCATGCACATCGTGCATATCAATCACCGTTTTTGGTCGTCTTGGTGGCACGGGATACCCCTGGGCATCCCCTCTTCCCTGAGCCATCCTGCATGAAGATCATTTTGTTTTGATTTCTCCCCCCAAATTCACTTCCTTCCCCATCCCGTCCGGAGCGGATTGGGAAATAATAAAAAAAGGGGGGAAGGATGAAGAAGTAAGCCAAGGATGACGGATGGGCCAAGAAGCCGGTAAAAAAAAAAAGAAAGCAAAAGAGCAGCCCACCATGCCTCTGCATGGAGGCTATGACATAACCATCTCCTTCTGATCTTTGTACTGCAGTGGGCTAAAACATCCACTAAGCGTTTAGTGCCTGGGTTAGAGCATGTAACATGAGCCTGACAGGTCCAGGGGCCCCCACTATTCCGTGCAGAGGCCGACCGGCTTTTCTGTCCATTTCTCGAGGGGCTTCAGTAGGAACTAAAATAACTAGCTGTGAGACCATGTGGCTTGTGGGTGAGAATCTGTGGCTCTGAAATCAAGGGGGGTGTGGGAATCATTGATTGGAGCCGGGTCGATGATGTCGATCTTTTTGTGTGCTTTCTCCTGTTTGTTGGCCGGGGATTCAGATGGGACAGGAAAGGGGGTAGGTAGTAGTAAAGCGGGATGAGCCTTGGTTCATTCGGGAAGTTATCCGAGTTCCGAGTTCAGGTTTCAGCTGGTTGAACGGAAAGCAAGCTCCATTGTTCTTGAGGGAAAAGGGGGGGGTGGGATAAATTCCATCGCATGAAGAAGGCGAAAGAGAGGGGGATCTATCCCTATGACATCATCATCCTTGGGAACGACTTTTTTGTTTCGACTTTTTGCCTTTTGCTTTTTTCCCGTCGAATCACCCTAATCCTCTGATGCTGCCTGATCATTCGTTCCCTATATCTGTCCCCCACTCTGACGCTCCCAGTAGTGTGGTTTCAGGTTGGTCCCCACTACATGCTTAGCGTTGGGCAGTTTGCTAGTGTCGGGACTAACTAATCTGTTTCTTGTTGCTTTTTGAGCTGGGGATGGGCCATGGCAGTGTGGCACTGGTTTCTGCCGCTGCTTCAAAAGCTCGCTCAGGTTGCCTCCTCGACACGGATGAGTAATATGTCTCATTTAACTATCGTATTTCTTGTCAAACTATCTTTGATATCTTTACCAAAAAATAGCCGGTTGCGGTCAAGGTAGAGGATATAAATCCTCGACCCTGTAACTCTGCATAGCTTTACCCGGAAGCCGTCACGAAATATGGCCGATTGCCTGGGTTATGATGCCCAGGTATCCACTAGCAAAGTGCGCCTTGCGCCCTCGCGCAGAGAGGAGAGCGCCAAACTCTGATGTGTAGTAGTAGTGATAGGCACGATGTTTTGCTGGAGCAAAAACTTGCGAGGATGGCTGCTGTGCTTAGGACCGTTTATCTCCCAAAGCCTTGCGCGAATAACTGGCAACTAAGACGAGTTCCCCGCAGCACCCAATAGGACGGCAATTGTATGCGATACGGTTCAACGCCATGATGATGGCAATCAAGCAGTGTGTGATCAGAGACCTATGGAAGCAGTTTGATATCCGCCAAGCCTATTTTGAAAACAATTAAGGGGGGCATGTGACCTCGACCTCAGCCCAATCCAAGCCGTAGACGACATCGCCATCTCGTTACCTGATGCCGGTCAAGGTATGGGCCGGTTCTTCTTGTGCACGAAGCAAGAGGGGACGAGGAATCCTTGATCGAGTTCAGAATTGGGTTTACAAGGACATCTACCCTAATTCCGGCGAGGTTGTTGCCCGACTGCCTCGCATACAGTGGCCATTTGCCAGCATGTTCCCCAGGGCAGCGCAAAACCAAATATGGGGACTGCTCAACGTCGAACTACTTCTTAGCTTAAAAGAGAGTAGCTAGTTGTATGTGACAGCAAACCATTATCATTCCAAATACTCACCCAGCCACGTGTCTGACGTCAAGTCCCCTTTCCAGCCGACACAGTGCATCATCGCCTCTTGCAGATCAAGGGGTGAACCGCCCTCCCGCCAACACAGACCGCGCTCTGCCCTTATCTTTCGCAGCCAGCTAAAAGAGAGATCGCCAATGTGCCAGGAAATGTTATTTCCCGTACTTTCCCGCTCGCTACCGGGAAGCTGATCCATCCTCGTAACCTCCTATCCCCAAGCGAAATCCACCCGTTCGATGTGGCAGGACCCCATTTGACTTTTCCTCCCCTTGGGTGCTTGTCCGAAATTCTTGCATTTGCATTCACGGTACAGTATCACATCAACTGTTCGGATATCCATACTTGGGCGTGACCCGATGGTGCTTACTACGGATATGTTCTACTAAATCCGAGTCAATGTCTTTGCAGCGGGAACTTTGCTTCAACTTGTCTTCTTTCCTGACAGGGGATGCTCGGGACTCCTCCGCTAAGATCAAACAAATTATTTCCTATTCCTGCATTGAGAATAATCCGCCACGTCGTTATTGAACTGATAAGCAGCCTCCAAATGGCAATTCTTTTCGGACTCTGATGTAACTGAAAGCCGCACGCCATTTCATTTCTGGTATCTATGATGTCAATTATGCAAATATGGCATTACTTACATTAGTGTAGAGGTCACGCTCATTTGCGTTCTCTTTCTCTTTTCTGGCTATCGATTTCCTCCGACATCCCTACATCTTCAGTCAGGCCAATGTCGAACATTTCTCGGATTATCTGTCGTATTCGGTATGCAGTCTGAGGATACCTGTTTTGGAAGTGCTTGACGCTCAGAATGCCCTTTGTTTTAAAACCTTATACTCCGGGTTTCGAACATTGACAGAGACTCGCAATTGACGATTCCGCACTGTCTAAGGCTCAAACACATGGGAAACGACTCTTTTCTCCTCCCGCTGTATCTCACCCCCGGCTGATCCACACCGCCATATATGCCGTATCCGACACAAACAATAGGATCACCAAATCCCATGTCCTCCGACACTTCTTCATCCGTCAGCATACTGCCTTTTCCCCGTGCTCTGGCCACTGGCTTCGACTCCATAAACCCCAAGGAAACATGTTTTTATTAACCCACCAGCGGCAATAACCGTCCTCGATCCGAACTCTAACTCCGTTTCGAAATCTGGGCTCCCTTCGACCGCGCACTGAGGTAAGCTTGCATCAGCAAAGCCGGTGTGGCGCATAGGTCTAGAACCAGTTCTACGAAAATAATCAGCTTTCTCGTTCCCCTGGCCGGTAGGAGGTTTGGATGTGAGTCATATATAAAGAGATCGCTTAGTTGGACACCCCCCCTACATAATGGGACACCCCCTCTAACCTGATTAGGCCTTAGTGTGGACTAAGTGGGACTAGTGTTCTTTTTAGCTTCCACTTCAAACTCTCATCAAATCTCTCATCAATCACTTGACCTCTCTATCTTCCTTCAACTATCCATCTCCCTTCCTCTACTACACCACATTTAATCACTCAAATTGCTCAAACTCACACCATGGACCTCCTACCCCCCCCAAATGCCTCCTACAACAGCTTTGAAGAGGCTAAAAATGCAATCAATGCATTTACAGTGCCTCAGGGCTATGCTACTGTTATTCAATGCAGTGTGAAGAAGGGAGATACAATTATTTGCTACTATCTCTACTGTGACTGCTTATACCTACCTTGGAGTGAAGAAAACACTCTACCCTAATGGAGATCACAGTCTTACCACCAGAACTGCCCATTCAACCTTGTTGTACAGTTTTCCAAGCTATTTGAGGTCTGAGATCTCAATCTCCATAATAGCCAGTATAACTACCCCCCTACACACTGGTCATTGCATCTAACACTTCACTGGCAGCATTTTCATGAGGTTGAAGATCATGTCCAGGCTCAGCTTAATACAGGTGCTACACCCTATTAGATCCTTAACTCCCTGATCAATGTTTCTACTGGTGAATCCAATTTTGTATGGCAAGATATTAATAATCTCTCACATCAGATAAGAATTGAATATCTCAATGGTTGCACATCTCTCTCAGCTCTACTAGAGAGACTCTTAGAAGGTAATAACTGAACCTTCAGTATTAATCATCATGAGAATTATGCTCTTAAATCTCTATTCCTCTCACATAATATCTTAATCACATTGCTACAGTGCTATTCCTCAGTTGTTTTCCTGGATACTACCTATAAAACCAACTGCCTTAAGATGCCACTACTTAATATTGTGGGGATAACTACTTTGAATGAGACATTTTTCATTGGATTTTGCTTCCTCTCTAGGCAAAAGCAGAGTAATTTTGCCTGGGTGATGAGGAAACTACAGTCACTATATTCTAACATGCAAATTATCCACCCCCTGACCACCCTTATTGATAATGATGAGCAACTGCATGACACCCTTACTGAGATCCTATCTCAAACTGCTGTTCTATATTGCTTCTGACATATATGCATTAATATCTTCAAACAATGTCATCCTAAATTTCATTCTATAATACTTTATACTATAGATATACATACATGACTATCATCATCAGAATTGCAGGGGCAAATTGACAATCTTTAGCAGGATTTCCTTCAAGTATGAAACTGTGTCATCCACTCTTGCACTAAGGAGGATTTCAATGAATGATAGGCAGAATTCAAAGCTACAAATAAGGAGACTTACAGCCCTATTCTAATCTATATAGAAGATACCTAGCTATCATGAAAGGAGCACTTTATTCATGCCTGAATTGATAAGCATTTTCATCTCAATAAAAGTGCCACTTTCATTATTAAATCTACTCACTAGTTATTAAAAAATGACCTTGAGAGCAACCTCCATGATTTGAACAGTGCAGTGACCTGGATGGAGAGGACTATTTTATAGGTTAATAGGGGTGCAAAGTAATATATAGAGAAGGTGCAGTTGGCAGTTAGTTTAGAGCTCCTTACCCCCCTATTTAGGGATGTCACCTGCAAAATCTCACCTCTTGCACTTCACAGGGTGAAGAAGCTAGTTAACAGTAGTTTGATACACCCAACATGTCTCCCATGGTGCAGGCAGATCCTTTAAACCACTATGGGACTCCCTTGTCTGCATGAAATTGATGACCTTTACTGGGGTAGATGATATACACTTGAGATGTGTGATTTTCACCCACAGTAGTATCTTTACCCCTATACACCCCCCCCCATTGAGAATATACACCTCCAAATTCAAGAACCATCACCAGGCAGTGTTTGAAATCCAGGGTAGCCTCATGGTGCTCCTAACTGCCTTCTAAACTGCCTTCTGGGCTGCCACCCACTGACAAATAATCATCAAGAACTGTTCAGATTTGAACACCCTGACCCAGCACTAAATGGTGGCAAGGTAGTGTATATTCTCCCATGAGAGAGGCATGGTGGGCAAGGTGGATGAGGTGGGCATGGTGGATAGTAGGGAGGGCCAGGGGGACAGTTTACATAAGCTGCCAAGCTAGTCCTAAATAGGAAATAGAGTCTGATTTTTTTTTATTGCATTTTTGAATGAATTGGTAAAAATTGTTAAATCTCTCACAGTGCAGGTGGGTGCTCAGCACTTGCTATGTTGACTACATAGGCAGTTTTGATGTGGTAAGATTATATAAGCATGCCAAGTAGCACCTTTCCCCATTGAGCCTAGTTTGCCCCATAATAGGTTTAGTGTAAACTTTAACCCACACTAAGGCCTAATTAGGTTAGAGGGGGTGTCCCATTATGTAGGGGGGGTGTCCAACTAAGCGATCTCTATATAAACGATTGCGAGCTAATGAAATTGAATACGCGTTCATGTTAACGAATATTCTTATGTCTGCTTAGCTAGGTTAATAGAAGCGGCAAGGGGAGGTTCTGGAATGTTGACTTCCTTTCTCAATGCATCTTGGCAGTGGAGAAAACAATGGATTCCAGGACAGTCTTCACACAGGTCATATGCCCTCTTCATCCCTTCATGGCTTGGGTTATGTATGTACCCTGCCTTCACCGCCTCATAGCAAACAAAGGGTGGAGCAGACAAGAGCAGCCAGGAAAACAGAAAAAAAAAATAGCTACCAGGCTGCAAAAGGAAACAGTAACATTGACATCTGAGACATAAAATAACCGGGTTCGGTTATCTCGGGTCAAAATAATAACGAGTTATAGTAAATTCTTTTTTAAGACAACGGTAAAACTATACTACTATCGTTGACCGAAATATAATTGCCTTTCCCTCCATTTTCTTCGTTCTTTCATTTTAAGTTAAACTATGTATAGGATCGGCCCGGACCAATCATGGGGGAAGTCCATAGGAGAATGAAAAACGCTATCTATGCAAAGAACCCCGCGCGGGGTATTATGCATATCCTATTATTGAAGCGCAGCGGCATGCTGCATACGTATGCCTACACGGAAATTACGTCAGTATTGGTGCTACTAGCCTGCTGTCAGGTTTGCAGTTACTTATGCATGACATATCTCTCATTAAGGGCAGGCATCTGCTGTATATAGCGGGGGAGGGGTATCTATCTATCTACATATATCCGAGAACGTGGGGGTTGGTTTAGAAGGAAGAATGCTGCTGCCCAACCAAGCTGGCAAACCAGATTCAGTATCAGGTTTAAGATGAGGAGGTGATTTGTCAGGTTTTTTAACAATAAAATGGGATAAGCTTTTTAATGATGGGATGGATTTAGCTCTCTCTCTCTCTCTTTTTTTTTTTTCTTTTCTTTTTTTGATATTTTTAGGGTTTGATTGTTTTCAAGGCATGTGCATTTTTGCCCCAATGGTGAAGGATCTGGGCTAGTTAATCAGTTCTCCCCAATGAGCATAAACTCTAAAGTGATCAGGGTATGTGTAACAACAGCATGCATTGATGCCCAAGATATCTATATAGGGCTAATTTCAATTGGTCTGGGATAAGTCTGGGATTCGGGCAATGTCGTCATAAAACGGCAGGGTTCCTAGGTGCTGGAGCGGTTTTCTTCCTGGCATGTGAAAGAATAGCTTTGTTCTTTCATGGATGGGGATTTGCCCTGGGATACATTTGCTCCTAGATTGCTAGATGCGTTATTCTAGTTGGAAAGGGGATTGTATTTCGTTCGCGGGGGGGAACTCCTGACGGTTTACGCCAATCAACAAAAGGGTTCTTTTTTCTCGGTGAAAATAGCCTCAATTTTTGACATTAACCAGATCATCAAGTAGTTTGTTGATGTCTAAATCAAAAGCCAGTTGATAGATAGACGCAACATGGAATAAAATTGTATCTCATATGGACCCGGAAAAATGCAGCATCCTGTCATGAGAGCGGGATGATATGCATTTCCATCAGCAGAAGCAAGAACTACTGATTCTGCCACTCAGAATATTCGAGTATGTAACTAAATTATAGATCTGGAAAATGTGGTGGTTCAATTTAAAGTCAACATGAACCAGACTTGTCTACTCAGCCGCGCAGTGCTCGGGTTAAGGAAATGACGATCCATATATATTTGCAATTAAGAGCAAGGAGGCACCTCGATATTGATACCATTTTGTTCAAAACAGCAAAATTATCTCGAAGCTTTTTGTGCGGAGGCACAATACTACTAGTATCAGACTCAGGAGTAACTAGTACTAGTTAAGCATCGGATCGTGGCCACCATACTAGATACCCAAGTATTACTTTAGTATCACAGCATCCCGATGGTTGGAATGAACAGATAATACTTCAATTTAGAGAAAGTTAGTATAGTAGCAGCTTTAAACTGGAGTTCTGTAGGAGAGAGAATCTTTGGAGGAGGGGGGCCCAGCGTTAGAAATAATCGGATCACATGATCATGACTATCAAACCCAATTCCAACGTCAACTCCTGAACAAGACCAGCTTCAGTCGTGTATATAAACGAGTGACACTTGAAACACTTCAACATTGATTGATCTGCCGTCTACCTTGTAGCCATGGACTATACCGCGCATGTCATACCCTTTTGCCTCCTGTTAGCGCTCAGCGCTCAGGAAGAACATCCATCGCAAAGCCGTTGGAAGACCCGTCGGTTTGCGCTTTGATGGCGCCGAAATCGACGAGTGACGAGCCCCTCGAATGAAGCGATGGCTGGTTTTTCCGTCGGTTGCTCCTCCCATCGCTTGGCCCGCATGTTCATACTTCGACGAAGGGAAATGGCGACCCGAGGCGATGTTTTCCTCCCTGTTCGCCGCTGCCGAAATCATCCCAACTTCGCTGGTCTGTGGACGTCCTGTGTTTCGCCATTCGAGATCCTGTTTTGCTTAACGGCATCATTCACATCCTACCTCACATACTCCTACTCGGCTTACGCATTTTATTTTCAGCATCAGCAAAGACAACATCGTTCCAATTTCTTGGCTGCCGCAATATGGTTCCAAGGTCATCAGATACTGCTGCCAACCGACTGAGAAGAGCCAAATCCACCTCATCCGTTAAATCTTCCCGTTATATTCCACCAGTTTCAGAGCCCATCGATCCAGAAACGGCCCGTTATCATGCGCTAACTGCCGCTTCTATCGCAATGCAGCGCCACAAGCAGCAAAGGTCTACAGACTCAAGGGGATCATGCGACATCTCGCGTGGTGGCGATAGCGAGGCTAATACACACAATATTCGTTATCCCAAGCCCCAGAGTATCCGATTCGGTGCCCGGGACAATCTTAACTCTCAGAATCAAGAACCATACATGCAGTCTCCAGGTTCCACAACATCCCAACCCACCCGTGACAGTACCGGCCATGATCCTGCCTATGATGCTGCTGTCGAGGAGCTGACTCCTAGCATTACTCAAATGTCTGGATTTGAGGACAGCGTTCCATCGGTTCCATCATCTTACCGCAAACTCCGCAGAGCCAAATCCATGTTTTCAACACGAAAGCGTACTTCGAAATATTCAGACTCGCCTCATTCGCCCCATCGATCCTATGATGCTTCGGATAGCCCTGGAACGGGTCATCTATCCAAAGCTACTCTGCGTCGGTCGAAGTCTTTCTTTGGAACTGGACCTCCCCAGAACCCACAAAACCTAAGACGTATGCAAAGTCACGATGCAGCAATCCAGCTCGCCCGGGAACAATTTTTACAAAATCTAAAAACTCCGCAATCAGAGACAATCACGAGCAGGAAGCCACGATATCGGGCGAAACCTCTTAGGAAATCTTTGCGGTCTTCTAGTGGCTTCGGCTCCGAATATACCGCTTCTTCTGACATTCAACCGATGGAAAACAAAGAGCTCAACTACACGGAAAGCCGGAAGAGCTCAAAATCCAGACTTTTCTCGGTTTCGATAAAAAACGGCCTCAGACGGATGTTTGGACGAAGTTCAGTAACTCAGGAGCAGCAGCAAGCACACAGTGCGCATCGTGCTCGTAACCGTCTGGAGCTGAGCGATTATGTCAATTCCGAATGTATGAATATTTGTATTTCTTAATCTATTGAACTTTTGACGACGTCTCTAACTCCTTCATAGGTTCGACGAATTTTGATAAGAGAACGGCTAGCATCAGATCAATGAAAAGCTCTGATAGTTTCTGCACGTCCAGCTCTCGCGTAACCAGCTGGACGGACTCGACGGCTACTAATACGATGGCCAGAGATTCAGCATCAGAGCGAAATCGACTTGGCATTATCCAGGAAAACGGCGATCTCCCCGAACCGATCCCGTCACCATCGTCCTTTCACTATAACGATGGGTACTCCATTTTTAGGAAGCCGTTCTACAGTGAACAGAACAATAACCACGTCGAGGATATAGTCGATAGCCAGCGGGTATACTCAGCTTTAGTACGGCATATTGATGAGTCCGGACACCAGCGCGGCGGAGACGTCACTCCTAGGGCTACAACCGTTCGGCGATCGGTATGTAGCCCTTCGTTATCAACATATTCCCATCGAACTAGTCACAGCATTCGTCATGTACCAAGCGAGGCTTCGATGAGAACCATTAAGGCCCTTCCTGCTCTACCTGCGTTCTACAGGAGGTCTCCGAGCTGCCGAAGTCAAATATCCGTATCCTCAAACTACCCCGGAGATTCTCTTGGGCTTACTCCCCAACAAGTCGCACAACGTAATGAAAATACGGGTCATCATCGCCCAAGACAGCCTTTGCACCAGTCAAAATCGTTATTCTTCCAGCCCAGCCCTCGAAAGCATTCTGAGTTCCCCAATCCATTACTTCTTCCCACAATTCCCCCCCGTGGCCGAATTTCGAGCCCAGATGACGACACCGGGAGCGTAATAATATCACGCCCTGGAGCTATGGGAGGGTCGCCCGTATCGCCCAGCGTCTATTCGAGGACTACGAGCGGAGATACCCCGAGACGGTACGAAACCAAAAGAGATTTAGACTTTTCCGAATCGAGCGACGAACGAGGAACGGTTACCATACTGGCCAGCGAGAGGCTTCCATATAGGCCGCAGAAGTCTGGCGGTTATATTTGTAGCGACCGACAAAATAAAGGAAGTGCCGAGTGGAAGTCGTGGATGAGTTCACAGATGGATCTTATTGATAACTCTCCCTCTGGCAATACTCCAAAGTCACAGTCCTATAGGAGGCCGAACTCCCACTATTGGGAAGATACTCAGATCAACGATGAAAAATTCGACGAAAATGACGGAGAATCCCCCATTAAGCCTTTGCAAATCAACCGGAATCCTTCTAATCCCGTGTCAGGCTTTGACGTAAGGCCTCCGTTGCTTGAGTTAAAATCGTTTACGCAAAATAATTTCTCCCGGCCGTTGCGTCTATCACCAGCTACTTCGATTTCCCTCTCGCACACGCCTGTTCAGAAGCCATCGGTTGTGGTTAGATCACAATCCCCTCTAAGTGTCCATCTCTCCCCCGATCCTGACCCTGGGTCGGCTACAACAACTGCTTCGCCTGATCCTAGGAGCATGTCGAAAAGCCCAGATTGCTCCCCGTTGGTCTATTCCAAAACAAGACCTACCATGATGGGGTCACCAGTTACACCGACAAGGAACTCAAAATCTGTCCAGAACAAGGTATCCATTCCTAGCAACGATGAAAGGGACAGCCCAACCCAGCAACCTACCAATCCTAGAAGACTCACAACGGCCAAAAGTCTGAACTCCATGCGCACTAGGAGAGATACCGTTGGGATCAATAACGAGAACTCGAGGAATGCTAGGACGTACACAAAAAATAACTGGGCGGCTCTGGGAGATATTCATTCGACGATCAGCAGCAAGCGTATGGTGGATCTATTCTTAAGTGATAGGAGGCGCCAGACGGGTGCGGCAGAGAATGCGACCGAGAATGCCTTCCTTTAGTAAGGACCTCTCTGTAAATATGGCAGCATTATATCTCTTCTCGAGAGGCTTGCTATAATTACTATTGGTCCGTCCGCTAGGCTGCTTGATTTCCATTCATACGTGTATATCATCTTCTACATTACCCCTCTGTTTTGGTTACCTTTCTCCTTTATAGGTATGGATAAGCACATGATACCTATTCTGCTGGGCTTCCCCTTCCAGGCTAGCAGTGATGTCATTCATTTCTCTCCTTACTGGCGCAGTTAGCCTGCCCATATCGATTATGTTTATTACCTTTGTTTGGGATACGTTGTATAAAGGGATTCCACAGGAACAATATGGCTAGTATTGTATTTTGTCTATATTGTTCCATTCTCCTTGTGACTTCCTATCCTTGGGAGCGCTTCTGACTGGCTTTCCGGACTTCGTCGGGGCTGGGTCATCACCCCTTCCTTACCTTCGGCCTGGGGGGGCCCTTTTGACTTTCCAAAAAAGGAAGTTTTGACACAATGGGTCGGGACGAGAGTTTTGGCGGGAACGAGGGCAACCAAGCGAGAGTTGGCGGAAAGCTTAATGCCTTCGCTGATTCACGCCTACGCAATGGAGATAGCTATATGATCGCTATTATGCATTTCAGGTTCTTGTTCAGAATGGCTATGGGTAAAGTATATACCCTATAATCGTACATCAAGTCGGACCTTGTTCATGTCGGCAAGTGGTATTCTTCTTCAGGGACTCTTTGGATAAAATAATCCAAAATCAATCCTAAAGAAGTAATTGAACTCTAACCACCCTCATCAAGTCTGGAAAGTCGGGATGGCCCAAACAAATGACGAACAGAAAAGCTAAAGGTGACATCAAAACGGAGATATGAAGAACGTTGGAGACAGAGTTTCGTCTGCTTG
This sequence comes from Emmonsiellopsis sp. PD_33, assembly GCA_032988165.1. NCBI lineage: Eukaryota > Fungi > Ascomycota > Eurotiomycetes > Onygenales > Ajellomycetaceae > Emmonsiellopsis > Emmonsiellopsis sp. PD_33. Next base: position 42,810 of record JANTQF010000162.1, on the reverse strand, counting down.
GCTTATTTCTCTTCGTCTCCGCTGCTGCTTCTTTCCACCGTTCCTTTCAGTCACTTGTCCATCTACCAGCTCCCTCTGCTATCAGGCCTTTACATCCAAGCCAAATCCCCTTCTACTTGTTCATTCTTGACCAGAAAAACTGCCCGTTGATCTTCCTGGCCTCGTTCTCGTTACAGACATTTTAGTTACCACGCCGGAACCAACCGCAAATCGAAGCAGCAAGATAGAACAGATCAGCCAGCGAATAACCTTGGAAGAAGCACAGTGCGCAGGTGCCCTCGATCGTTCTTTCCTTCCCATTTTACTATTTCCGCCCACGCCTCTCTGTCTTTCTTGTTGCATTCGTCGCGCTCACGAAAGAAATATCTCCATCCAACAAGTAACTACATTTGAATCATCATGGGTAGGTCCTGCTCCACATTAGCATGTGTCATTTGTCTTTCTAACCTAATTCCCATAAAGTCGAAACTACGTCGGGCGACTCTCCGTGGTTTTCCCTGTTCTGGTCGGAAAGCCAGGCTTTTTTATCGGCCATAGGAGTGTTCTATGCAATTTTGTTCCTGGGCTGGGCAACTCGCAAATGGAAACTAATGTTCCCCTACTGTTTCTTCAGCCTCACTCTCGCTTTTTGGAATATCATCATATTTTCTCTGCTCGGGTCCCAGTGGGTATCCTATATGAATGCCTTTAAGCAGTTGAGCATCACTTTCCCAGAACTCGTTCGAGCCTATGCCTCAGCTACGTCCGTCTTTTCCCTTCTTGCCGTAGTGGTTCTTGGGATAGTGATAGTTTTCCACTGCATTAACTTCATCGGTGTTGTTCTCGGGAAGAGACCGGTCAATGAAAGGGATCCTCGTGACGAGAATATATGCCTCCAATTTTATTGCAACATCGGCTTGATTTTCTGCTGGTACCATACGTCATCCTCTATGCAAGCAAAACTCCCCGACGCGGACTACAACAACATGCGCGGTATCGAGAAATACGGGCAAGTCACCACACAGGACTCCGTTCAAGAACTCGGGCAGATTTACCTTTTCTCGATGATGGTCTCCTGGGTCATCGTGGCATTTGCCTTAAATTTGTTCCGCCTGGGCCTAGGGAGCGTGCTACTTCAAATAAATGAAAAGTGGTTTCACATGAACTTCCAAGTCGAGGAAGATATCGAAATGCAACGCCCCGCTGCTGCACCCGTCCCCCCTGAGGATAGCGTTGAACCTCACGCAACTCCTACTTCTGACGCGAACGTAGTTACACCACAGCCGCCACACTACGATTACATGCCGTGTCCTATCGACAATCCCCCGCCATACTGATGGAGAGCCATACGGGAGCGAGTGGAATCATTTTTTGGGGCATATTTATTGACTTGGAACTCAAACAAACTGGAAAATATTCGAGTTCCCCATTGCAAGAGAAGGTGTATAACACCCAAGTATTGTTTGCTCTTTTTTTTTTTTTTTTGGCATATTTATCGTTTTGGGATTCGGACAAATTGGAGTATATTGGAGTTCCCCATTACGAGAGAATTTGGACAAATTTGTATAATATGTGTATGCATTGTTCTATCAGATTTTATTTAATTAATATGGTTTATTGCAAGCTCGTTCTGTGAGATTAGGGGCAATAATACCCCAGTCTTATAATAACGAGTTCGTTTAGAAAACCAAAGCGCCTTCTGTCAGTGCTAACAAGAGACTTTCTGCTTGTAATAACACACCGCCGTGTTTTTCTATCCCGCCGATATAAATACATGAAGGCTGAAGCCAGTTATCTAATATAAGAAACGAATGATACGCCTCTCCCGCGCACTACGCACACTACGTATGTCCTTGTGTATATCATTGCTCTCCATACGCCCTGGCAGATATTCAGGGATGGTAACTATGGAGAGAGCCAAGAGCCGCAGCTGAGCTGAGCTGAGTTGGGGAAAAAAGGAGAAATGACGTAATCTAACTAGTTGACTACTACCTCTCACTAAACCAATGAAGAGAAGGGGGGGGAGGTGGGAGGCGGCAATTCAACTTTATATCAGGTAGATATGTCTGGTTATTTCCTTTTCTTTCCTTTTACCCTTTTTTTTTTTTGGCCCATAAACTAACCTACATACCAACCCCGGCAGAACTAACAGCCAGCAAGGAGGAGAGGGGGGGAAATAAATAAACAGGAAATCCTATCACCACCACCCAACAATCCCATGCACGTTCCGGAATGATCGACATACCGCGTACGATATATGGGGCAGCTGAATGACGGCTGGGGTAAGTATGGAGGATGTCAAGGTGGGTGGTGGGGTGGTTTTTGAATGGTTTTATGTACGTACGTATGTACGTACTGGGATGGATGGATGGATGGATAGATGTATATAGGCGGGTTTTACAATCAAGTAACTTATAAGTGTGCTGATTTCAAACCGGGGTCTTTTGAGGGTGGAGGAAGGGTGGAGGAAGGGTGTTAAAAGAGTGAGAGAAGACCTGACTACTGCTTCAGTAGCTTATGGATATATAATCAACTGGTATATACGGATATCAAACCATCCCCTGCTCTTGAGTCTTCACTATGGATGCGCACCGCTGAAGGAATAAAGGAACTAGCAGATAAGCAGTGTGGATAATAGCTACTTTAGTTAGTTATTCCTGACAATCGATCTCATTATAAGTTCTGTAGAGAGACATTTGAAAAAAAAAAAAAGAAAGCCCGGGTCTTTCTTCTCTTGCTTCCCTTTTCTCTGCCACACACAGAAAGAGAGAGGGGGAAAGGAGAGAGAACAAATATTTATACCTGCGGTCAATGATTATATGTAATTTCTTTTTCTCGTACATACCAAACCGAACCAAAAAAGAAGAAGAAGAGGAAGAAGAAGAAGAAGGGGGAAGTCGGGAGCTGAGGAGGATGAGAAAAAAAAACATCGCCAACGAAAAAGTAACAAGAGGATGACGAAGGAAGATAAAACAGTTAGTGTATTAGAAAGGAAAAATAAAGAAAACAAAACTCGTAACACATACAGAAAAACAGCAAAACGGGCACCAAAATAAGTGCGCAATGGCATAAAAAGGGGGCCGGTCCGGTTCCGGTCCAATCCCGACCCCCAATCCCGATCATATCACTCGCAATAGTTAGCTGGAAAACTCCCCCTAACTCCCTTTAGCTCCCCTTCCCACCAATCATCCGTACTATCGGTCTTTTTCAGCACGCGAATCCGATCCCCCTCCCTAAATACCAAATCTCCCGCGCCCTGGCCAGCAAAGTCATACAACGCCGTTACAAACACCGCATGGCTGGATGCTGCTCGTGGTGGAGGTGGCGGGGGCTTCTTCTTCGCAGCCACCGCGGCAGCGATGGGCGTCATACTGAGAGAAGGTGTGGAGCCTGGCGGTGGACCAGATGGTTGTCGTTCGCGGCTGAAGTAGTCCATTCGCGGGCCGGCGGGGGCGTAGCCCGTGGGAGTAACGCCTCCGGTACTGGGTGGGTTGGCGTAGTCGGGTGGCTCGTTGCTGATCGGGGGTGAGTATCTGGGTTTTGATGAGATGGTGTTGGAAGGGGAGTGGCCGTTAGTGCCGTTCGGGCGGGGTTTTGATTCTAGGACGGGAGAGGGGGCGCGAATGGGGCGGATCGGGGAGACAGATGGTTTGCGGATGGCGGAGTGGTTGCTTGTGCGGCGGGAGCCGAGACCGTTTGGGAATGAGCCGTTGCGATGTTCGTCGGAGGTACGGGGTTGGCGGGCGCCCCGTCCGTGAGTAAGACAGCTGATTGCTTCTACTTCGCGCTGTGCGGGGGCAATATCTCGCTCCCAGGTTTGGATTACCAGGTCCATGGGGGGCGGTGGAGACGGGAAGTTTTCCTGTTCGCAGTAGTTGTGGAGAGTTGTGTAATAGAGGGCGAGGAGGGTGTTTTGGATGTCAATCTGGGCGGCTAGTAAATGGGGGAGGATTGAGAAGGTGGCAGTAATCAATGGCGGAAGATGTGTTCGAAGATGGTCGTCCGCGGCATTATAATCCTGTATGATGTTTAGCTCATGCTTAGAAAGCGTTCGTATGTTCAGCATTGAACGAACCTCTCTTGCTTTGTTTAGGTCTATCTCTGCCTTTGCCAGCGCAGCATTGTCCCTATCTGACCGTTTCGTCTTCTTTCGAGATGTATCAACACGGTTTTGATATCGTTCGAAATCCAACTGCGGAGAATAGCATGTCAATATACCTTGTAGCTTTGGAGAGGCTTTAAATGTAGCCATATATTCTTCCAGAAAATTAAAAATATGAATATGAGCAATGAGACAAGGAACCGCACCTTCTTGTCATCGCGTTTTTTAATAATCTTCTTGAACGGTTGTAGATAGTCCTTAGCATCCATTGCCGGCTTTATCATTCTCTCATCCACACTATTGACTTCCGTCAGAAGCTCCGTCATCAAGTCCTCGTATGCCTCGTTTAGTCGAGCTGTCCGGGAAAGCGTAGCCTCTGGGGTCTCAACGGGGATATGGTGGGTGGAGGGCTCTGAGGAGCCTACAATGGGCCCGTAGAGGGATTCGAATTCGTGGACCAGACGAGCCTGGTACGACAAAATAGCAGTCCACGCGTCACGCCATGCTTTGCTCGAGTCGATAACCTATAGACCACCGCTAATTGTCAGAGCTGTTTCCTCATCCACAAGGCCGCATAGAAGATTGTTTCTGCATACCCTAGCCAGCAGCTTATCCGCATCATCAAAGTCCTTGAGCAAGACAGAGACCTGGCTGTCGTCTGCGGACCGCTTCATAAACTTCCCAAACTGCCTGTGTACGGACTGCATGGTGCCAAGTTGTAGGGAGGAACAGTCCCGGGGGAGCCGTGGGCGTCAATTCTCGGCGAGGGCGCGGGAACAGTCGACGAGTGGCCCGCTGCTTCAGGGGAGATATAGGGGCGGTGTCTCTCAAGCGGGCGTCTGAGAAGGGCGGACGAACAGCGGCGAGGGACAACCACAGTTGCGGGTGCAACGGGCTGCGTCACTAGTGGAGATCCCTGGGGCGGGCGGGTTTCACCTCTGCACCTTGAGGGCTGGCGGTGGGAGACGGAACAGCGCAAGCCTGAGCAGTGAGATGTTGGTGGGAAACGGGCGACGGGAACCAGCAGTCAGCAGTAGCAGAGCCTGTCAGCAACGACGGTGGTGAAGACAGAGCGAGACAGAGGGAGACGGAGGCAGATCTTGGCGTGGATGTTGATCAGCTTAGTGGGACAGGCGGGCAGCGAGGTGATGCAATTCTGGCGGGCAGAGCTGGCCCAGCTGGTTATCTGCGGCCGACAAGGACTGGGAAGACCGCCCTCATGGTTAATGGCGTGGGCTGGGCTTGGGATGAGGGACGAGAGACGGAGTTGGAGTTGGGGATAGAGATGGGGATGGGGAGAAAAAAATATCCCAGCGCCTAGAGATGTCGGACGGGCTGGCGGCGGCAACTACGCGGGCCCCAGCAACTAGGGAAGAAATACACCCAGTAGCTGCGCGAGGACCAAGCAGCTCTTAGCTGGTGTTTCTATCTCGAATTAAATTCATCTTCGGCTTCATCTCGACTGGCGGAGATAGGCGTGTTTCGGGCAGGTACCGGTACCTGATCCCCCGCTAAGATAAAGCTTGGCCCGATGTACCAGTACCTGCTGCCAAGACCCCACGTTAAGTGGCTGCTGACTCAGCAAGTCGCGTCGTCGCGTCGATTTCAAATATCAAAATATCAAAATATACTACAATCAACCACACGACAATGAGGGCTTCACGGCGGCGACGATGACATTACTAGATGACATGGTGCTGCGGTAGGATGGTTCCCCGCTGTGCCGCCAGCCATGAATTCCACCGCATCCTCCCTCGTCCCCCCAGCCCAGAACACCGCCCCCGTTATCAAGTTCCGCTGTCTATTCACCCACGATCTCAGGCGCAAGGCAAAACGATGGCAGGATGGTTTCCTGCGCTTCCACACCTTCAACAGGCGGGTTATGGTCTATGATGTCCCGGGCAACTTCATAGGAGACCTACACTGGCGCGAGAGTGAAGAGCTAAATGACGGCGACGAGCTAGAGTTGGAACGAGGGGTTCTTGTCCAGGTGGGCGAATGCGTCGAAAAGAGCCAGACGGATCTGACGGAGCTGTTGGACAAGAGGAAACATGGTGCTGGCTCTTCCCCGGCGAAGGCCTTTTCTCCCGGAACGAATCGCCCAGGGACTGCGTTCAGTACCCCAGCCCCAGCCTCGTCTGGGCACATAAAGTCATTGAACGAGGTGCTGGGAATCAGGAGGACTCCGATTGGAAGGACAGCGGCACTGGACAGATCTCCGTATGAGAGGCGTCACCAGATCGCGGCTGACCCAGTTCCTACCACAGTTGAGCGGCCTCCCAAGAGACGGAAGACTGTCGCCAGTACCCAGGAAAAGGATGTCGATGTGCCAGCGCGCCATGGTCCGCTTCGTGATACTAATTCATATGCCACTACTTCGAATTCTACCTCCCCCTTTCAATCAGCAGGCGGTTTGCCACGCAACAGCTCGAAATTTTCCAAATCCTCAAAACCCACCCAGACCGCCGCCGCTGAACAAGGGAAGGGGACCAAATCACAGACCCTCATAGATTTATCCAATTCGAACGGGGTCGCAAATACTCTACGTATAGCCACAGAGAAACCACGCAAAAAACTCATGTACAAAGATCTACTCCCCCAATCCCGCCCATCCACAAAGCCTCCAGATGACACTAGGAATGCGAAGAACATGAAACCACGAGACAAACAACCCCCAATACTTATAGAAGATTCGAGCTCGGAAACCGAGAATATCCCCCCTCCTATACCCGCCTTTAAATCGGCAACTCTCGCATCAACAGACATCAGCAGCACCCTCCATTTCGTCCCGTCTAGCTCAATGTTACATGCGCTCGAAGAAGCCGCTCCTCCATCCCCTCCGCAGCTAAAGAACAAGAGCCTGCATCAGTTTTTCAAACCGAGCGGTCAGAAACCACCGCCCCGGTTACGAGAAGAGCGGGAGCCTACTCCTCCCGTACAAGATCCAGTTCTAGAACCTATCAAAGAGCCACCACCACTAAACCCTCCGGCCAACAAGCCCGTATCACTGCATCGACCTCTTGTCCGAAGCCACTCAGACATCCCGCGCACAATAGGCGTCAATAATGCTTTTCCGCCACCCCCACCACCTCCGCCTCCTGCTAATAAACCAATATCTTCCCCTCGACCCCTCTCTCGTAGCCACTCAGACATCGCTGTCACATCGCGAGTCGATACTGCGCCCCAACCCCATCCCCAACCCCTCCCAATCCAAAACGAGACCGATACATCTCCCCAACCAGCAAACGCTAAGCTCCCCCCTTCAAAACCCCTCCAAAAATCCCTCTCAGACACATCACCGCTACGCACGATATCCGCCGCCCCCGTCCCGCGCACGCGCCAGAGCCTCCTTGCGCCAAAGCGGAACCAGCACGTCGCGACGTGTGTAGATGTCGACGAGGAAGACCAGGGCCCCTGGACGGAGGAGGCGTTGGATTTGTTTGATTGGTGGCCGCCCGGGCGGCCGAAGCCAGAGGGGAGGAGGGGTGTGGCTGTTGGTCAGGGGTGACGGGGGTATTTGCCGACCCTGGACGGGATTGCCGGAGAAGCCCTGGGAACAAAACCTAGTTCCCGTTTCAACCAATTGGATAGGCTAACTGTCTTGTTAACGTTATGAATGATTGATTGATAGATTTATACCTTTTATGTTTATATGACTTGGTTAGATATTCTATAGATAGGTGATTATCATTTCACTATATACCCACATATGACGAGAGCATGCAACCTGCAACAAAATTCCTTTGGCTTTATTCGACCGACATACTTCGGCAGCTAGTTATCTCAACTACCTAAGCTCGGTGTTCGCCTGGCATGATTAGTGCATTTTCCATTCCTGGGAGATTGCCAACCTATCCCAGTATATCAATCCCTGTTTCCAGCTGTGTTTTTACCGCTCCACAAGCAGTTTAGTGTTCCCCGATGTCCGTTCCAGCATGCCATAATAGTCCAGTATGGCGCGGGCAGCTTGCTGATATCACGTGAATCCTCACATATCAAAAAGCTTGGAAAGCTTAGCTTCAAGTTGTTAGTTAAATGTATGGAACGATTTCCCTCTCAGCAACTTTATAATTTCTCAGACTCTTTTTAAACTTTCTTCTCTTTCTACTTCTTTTCCTCTTCACCTTCCTTTCAGCACCCCTGATCGGTTTACTAGGCCATAAACAAAAATAAAAATATTTTCTCAGCTGTGTAAGTACATATATTAACCGCGCGTCCTGAGCTCAGCTACATCGGTTATCCAAACATACCTGCTTCGACTAACTAGCCCAAACCCCCCCATCCGTCTCATCTCATCTCCATCCCATCCCATCCCATCCGCATCCACTCCACCAAAAGAAACCAAAACTGACCAAACGATTAGACAGGGAAAGAGAACCAATTAAAGAAACCCCCCCAATATAATCTAGAGCCTCTCACTCAACTATTCAATCTTCCCTTTTTTTGCCATGGCTTCAAGGGGCCCGCCAACCTTTGCAGAGTGGCTGCAGGGTCTCGTGGAGCCGGGGATATTGGGATCTATGGCGGCTTATCGTGAGTACTTATCTCTCTTTTTCTTTTGTTTTGATAAAAGCTCTCGTGTTTGCGTTTTCGCTTTTTGTTTGTTTCTCTACTGGGGATCTTGTTGTATTATGTATGGGCTTTTTTTTGCGTTTGAATTCCATACAGCTCTCTTTCTCTCCCCATGTCTCAGCCGCCAACGCGGTAGGATGAGGCTATCGTTGTCCTTTTCTCCAGGAAGATTGATTGATTGATTGATTTATCGATTGGATGGAAATATCAACATTTGATATTCGAGTTGCATTTCTTCTCCTACAGACCCCTTTCCTGCCCGTTGCCGGTTGACGGGATGGATAGGGCGGGCTACTTATTCCTACCCAATGCCTCTATTCCTATATACTTAACCAATATATCTGGCCCAGAACAACATATCCCATGTCTTCTCCATTCTCCAAATCGTATGAACAACGGCTAACCATTTCCTCCCTTGCCCATTGCCCCGTCTGCCCACCACTGGGCTTCGCGGAGCATTGGCCTTCCTTTCTTGCTTTCTTCCTCTACAGACTATATAGCCGTCCTCTTAGAGACGGTGTTCAGACGCGGGCAGATTCTGGCGCCGATACTCCGCGGACAGCAGATCCGCGATGAGGCGTTTTCGAACTTTTGGATCAAGTTTTCAGGTTAGTGGAGTTTATTTATTCTATCTAGCCCCTCCACCCCCTCCCAATCTCAAGCGGAGAAGCCGTTAGTTGGAGGTGCTGGACAGCTTTTAAAAACCCCACCCCCTGACTTCATCTCGAATCCTGAGCCTGTGTTGGAATCGCAATATCAGCTCTCCTTAGTAGTCAAAAAAAGGGCGGGAAAGGGGCAAGGGATTTTAAATATCAACTTTCATCACTCAACCCCCCCAACCCAACAAAACGAAAACTAACAAACACCCCACTCACCCACCCAGGCGCCCGCGCACCCCCCTCCGATGCTCCCCGCGTCGGCTCATCAGCTTTACTCCCAGCCCTCCTCGCGACCGCCGACGGCGTCGTCCTCGACATCGGCCCAGGCACTGGCTCCCAATCCGAACTCTTCACGAACCCCAACCTCTGCAAAATGTACGGCGCCGAGCCCTGTCTAGGCCTGCACGCAGACCTCAACGCCAAAATCCAGGCGTGCGGGCTCGGCAGTAAGTATCAGATTCTGCCCTGCAGCGCGGAGCGGAAGACGCTGGTCCCCGCATTAGCCGAGCAGGGCCTGTTGAAGACGACCAGGAAGAAGACCAAGAAGAAGCCCGATGGTAAGGAGGATGTAGTAGAGGTGGAAGGGATCTTCGACACGATCGTGTGCGTGCGCGTGCTCTGCTCTGTTCCCAACCCGCGCGAGACGATCGCGGGGTTGTATTCGCTGCTGAAACCGGGCGGGAAGATGCTGGTGTGCGAGCATGTTGTGAATCCGTTCTGGGCGGGGACGAGGGGGATGCGGAAGGGTAGCTTTGGTGCGCGCTTCATGCAGTTTGTGTATACGTGGTTGGGGTGGAGCTTTTTTATGGGCGATTGTCATTTGAATCGGGATACGGAGAGGATGCTGTTGGAGGCTGCGGGGAGGGAGGGGGGTTGGGAGAAGGTTGATGTTGAGAGGTGGTTTGAGTGGTCGACTCTTCCGTATTTGTCTGGGACGTTGGTGAAGAGGGGGTAGGTGGTATTTTGAAGGGGAGGGGGAGGGGGAGGGGGAGGGGGTGGATGGATGATGTATACGGTAGGAGATGCAGAGACAGATTTTTCAGACAGACGGATCGATCCAGACCTGCGTGTCAGTTGTGTTTTAGGAGGCATGGTCGTTTTGTTTTGCCTTTATTCTCTTCTCCCGTTTCCCTTTTCTTTCCTTATTTACTCTCTTACTTGCAAATGTTATATCCCAAGCCTATAGACGCGGCCCGCACAGCAGGAATAAACCACCATTTCAACCCGTCTCTCCATCCATCATCCAACACGCACCCCAGTACCCCATGTAGTAGCATCCCCGCAACACATATTTCCATGGAACATCCATAACCAAATCTGTCCATTCTATCCCTTTCAAGCCCGAACAACAGTCACCGCCACGGACTATCCACCACAGCTCCGTCTGCCGCAAAGGTCATACCACCCCCTATTCATCATATCCACTATATCACCATAGACTCACAAATATTCGTTTTTGCGGAAGGGTGTCTTGTCGTTCTTGCAAACAGTGAGGAGAGAGAGAGAGAGGGAGAGAGAGAGAGAGAGAGAGAGAGAGAGAGAAGAAAACCATGCCGTAGTTTTCAAATGATCAAGATACACATCCTCTATCACATCATATATATTCTCATCGGGTAAAGTGATACCAAAAAAAATAATAGTAACCCCTCTCGAGACGGAGATAGTAAGGCAGGATAACAGGGACGCATAGGCCCTCCCCTCCCCCCCTCGCCTCTAGATCATAGATGGGGGCATAATCGATATAGTAAGTAAGTACAAATGCCAGGGAAAAAATGTATGAAATGGATATATAGTTAAAATAAATAACGAACAGAGAACACTCCCTAGCACCGCGCGCCCCCCCGAGGGTAAACTAATAAAACGTAAAAGAAACCCCGCCACATAACTGTAATCCAGTGTATGCGGCTCTATATCCGTAAATAATAATAAAAAAACCCAAGAATATTAAGAGAAACCGGACCGTGCCGTGGTATTATGATAGTCTTAAAAGACAAAAATTTACGGAGAAGGAATTGTTTGGAAGACTGGGCTGGCTGGCTACCTTCCCAACCCAGGAGGGAAAATGGCTGGAGGAAGAATTGGCGGAGATTATTAATTAGAGGTTTTTTTATAGGCGTGATTGACGAAATAAAATAAAGATCATGAACATCGTCCGAAAACCGCGCAGTAGCAGAATTCTTGGTCTGGGCAGCTATTAGGGAATAATAAAATATTAGTGAACATGTTTCTTCCAATGGAGCGTCTGAAACGGAGGTCGAAAATGCCTTCCACAGAGAAGGAAAGGGGTATGCATATAATAAGGAGTCAAACTCACAACACAGAATTCTGCCCGAATATAATATGCCACAGAAACTCCATGACCCGTCCGCTGGTAGCATCATTTCGCGTCGTATCCAGCACCCATCGCCGGAACTGGATATAGTCTTCCCGCGGCCGCTTGCGAACCTGATCGCGGGATACTGCAAACTGGGCACAGCACGCGGCCCCGACCTCCTTGGGTTTGCGGATGCCCTGCGGCGGAGTCTCGTTCAGATTTGTGCCTGCTGGCGACGACGATAACGACGATTCGTTCAGCGGCGGCGTGCTGGTCCCTGTGAATATCTCGTGCCACACCTCGTCGGTAACATGCGCATTGATCCTGTGCGCGTTCAAGCAGCCAGGGTTCCAGTTGCATCGCAAATTGACGTAGCCTTTATCCTGGACGTAATCGAGCTGGAGTGTCTCCATCGCAAGAGCGTTATTGTGCAAGGGCGGGTCGACGTGCCATGCATACTGGTGTGTGTGGAGGAAGGCCATGGTGGCCGGGAGGGAGTCGTAGTTGTCGATGATGTAGGAGAGGTAGGCCATTGACTCATGGCCCTTGTTGGCCGGAGTGGTTAGGACTTTGGGGTCCTCGCGGGATTTTTGTGAGGGGTTGACGACGTATATAGCTCGTTGCCAGCTGTTGGTACGGGAAAAGGGGCACAGGGTTAGCCAAATGAGCGTCCACAGTGGATTTGCACGACTTTTGCGGCGGCCACTTCGTCAACGGAGATGATGGGGGAATATTCAACATACTCGGGGACGCTCTCTACCCAATCTGCATCTTCTTCCTCCAGCTTCGCCATCACAATTATCTTATCCCCGACCTTGCCATCGGGGCTGGTGTTGGTGTGCGGGCGAACCAGCTCAGGGTGGAAGCGCAGATTGTACGAATCGATGAGATAGGCTTTGGTGCTATATTGGTCGAAGTTGTCGAAAATCACGCCCCCGAGGAACCAGCCGAGGAGGAATAGTACGAAGGCTATGCTCAGGGCGAATCGAAGGCTGCATTTCATTGTTGGGAGCGGGGGATGGAGCAGGGAGAAGAGGGCAGAATGATCGCGGTTACCGACAGCGCCGAACAGAACCGAACAAAGAAACCAAGCGGACACAAGAGACGAGACTCGAGAAGGCACGCATCTGTCGTTTTCGAAGACTCTAATGGACAACGGTAGAGGGAGAGAACCGCGTATTAAGGCTCGAGAGAGCGAGGACAACAACCACGATTTCGGGTCGTCAGCGAGAGGGGAAACGGGAAGATCAACGCGAGAAAAAGAAAAGACCGAAAGAAGCTGGAGAGACGCGGGAGCAAAGGATTGACAGCGCCAGCGAAAGGCAGCGGGCCGATTGAATCGAAGCGGCGCGGGAGAACAGGCTTCGTCGCAACCATGGGGAGAGGAGGACGAGCGGACGAAAAGATGGGGAGGCCAAAGTGCGGCTGTCGGGTCACTGGTACCTGTCTCCACACGCATTTAGCGTGGCCGACCGCGTACCTGTGACCTGCCGAACCCATATCAGCCTTGAGCCTTGGAGCCGCAGCTCATTACGCTTTCAAGTTTCCTGGGTCCAGTTTTGCATCCACGGATCCTGGCTGGTACCTATGGAGTACTTGGGGGCTATGACGAGGCAGCTTGTTTATTCTTAGGTCAAGCAATAATTAATCTATCTAGGCCGCTTTCTCCTCTGTGGTCAGCTACGGAGTACACACATCGAGACCGACGACAATCCAACTCACAATTTCACAGCAATGAAAATAGGAGTGGAGTCAAAAAAGCAAAGTCTCACGAACAGGAAGCTTTTTGACTTCTGGGCAAGATACAGTTTTAAAAACACCCTGGACGATCGGCCCCAAACCCATGGAGAAGTCTTCGGTACACAGTCTTCCCCCGCTAACCCCACGTCTCTCAGGCCCTCCTCGGCGTAGAGAACGCGGTGGGCGTCGTCACAAGGTCGTGGGCATAAGCCACGGGCTGCGGCTGCATATCAAACTAGATGAGACTCGCCCAAGTGGAGTTCTCCTAAGCAGTTCGCGGTTTAGACTCTTTGGAGACAGACAGCCTTGGCCCTTGGCCCGTTGGAACTTGGGTGCTGTTGAGGGGCTGCTTAGGGGCTGTTTAGGGGCTGTTTAGGGGCTGTTTAGGTGCTGACTGACGGCTGTTGACTGGTGGGAAGAAGTCAGCTTGCAAGGCTAAAGTTAACCAGCAGCTGGTTTAAAGCTTGGCTATCAGGGGGAGTTGGCGAACAGGCGAACAAGATGGGATGTTTTGTGGCCACTTGGTGAGACGGAGATCTCATTTCTGACATTCTGACATGATACTGTCTGGCCCACCCGCGTATTCCAGCTTCACAGATTCCACATCCATTACGAGGTTCACATCATCCAGACCAACGCCAACGAATGCCTAGAAAGTGGATTGATGGACGATTCAACCCAGCAGATCCCTATGAATCACCCTTGCTCCCCATTCGCAGCCATCCGCAGCCATTCTCCGCTCTGCAAGTGACAATCAATGTCAATCATCGCGCGGGGAGAATGACAGAGAAAATGCCAAATAAAACTGTTTATTCCAACGTCACGATGGAGTACATATATGAACCAGGGATACCGTGCTCAGTCTCAACCTGCTAGACATTTTCTGCCAAAGAAGCTGGGCTTTCGGCTCGCCTACCCATCTATCTAGAATCTATTTTTGGCTTTCCCAGGGACTCCACGAAGTTTCGTCCGTCCCCCTCCTTACCCAAGTCGACCTGGCAGAAAACTTCCACACAGCATATGGAGAGGTTGTATCCAGCTCCCTTTGACTGGGGTTTTGCTCCGTCTTCCAGCAGCGCTTTATTTTATAAATACGAGCCATCCGCTGGGAAGAGATCCACACATACGGCAACTGGTCAAGCATACCCCGCAAAGTGGCACAATATGAGAACAGATTGATTATTTGAGGGGAGGCTGGGGAAATCCCCTGCTTTCCTGTGACGATTTTCTCTCTATTGAATGAACAGCAGCAAGCTGCCTTAGACATCGGATCCTTGAATCCTTCAAGAATTTTGTGCTGATCTTGTCTGACCAATATTTTGGAATGACGCTTATCATTCATCATTCCCTTCATTTCCTCTAGTTATTTAATCCCTCATTCACACATTCCCTTTTGTGTCGTGTGAGAGGACCTGACAGCCTCGCCGCCAAACAAGCCTACGATACACCAAAATGAAGCTCACCGACCTACCCCAAGAGATCCTTGATGAAATTTTCTATCTCCTCTATCCCCGTTTCAAGCGGCACAGATTGGAAATCAGTTCTGTCCACCCCGGCGCGAGACTTGTCTGCAGTATGTATAATAAATACATGTACAAAGCTCCCCACAGCGTCAGACGGAAGCCCGTTAATCAGCTAACCACACAACACAAACAAATCAAACAGAACGCTTCGACACTACGATCATTGATTGCTTTCTAAGGAAGATCCGGAAGGCGGAATCTCATTTTCGCAAACTTGTGTTCAATACCGCCCCAGTAACTCGGTCCAAACTCCTGTTTGTCACTCGACTGTTGAGCCAGAGTGTTGAGAATGCTGCTTCTCGGCAGACGCCAGGAAAGTGTCAGTTAGTCAATGAGATACTCCAGGCTGCTGAAGACGCTGCAGCTCTCCTCATACCAGAAATGAGCGATCGGAAGGCCGGTTCTCTGAAATACAGACATGGCCTAATCCAGGCTGCAATGGGCGAGATGGACACTTACAGGACACTTATAGCCCTACGTGGGTTTGAAATAGATGACATGCCATCTAAAAAAATGTCCATGATTACGCCAATCGAGAGGGGTATAATAGCCGCAGCAAGTACCGGCAGCGTGTCTGATTTGCAGCTTCTGATTAACCACCTTGGCGCTTCTCCCACCTATGAGCACTGTCACTTTGGAACGCCCCTGCGATGTGCGGCATTCGGTGGCCATGAGGCTGTGGTGAGATTTCTCATGAATCTCGAAGGAGTCCAGCTTGATTCTGAAAACAAGGATGGAAACGCTGCCTTGAATCGTGCTGCCATAGCCAACGACGTGAATATTGTGCGCTTGTTACTTGAAGGGGGAGCTGGCATAGATTTCCAATACGGGGCCAAAGAAACTCCTCTACTGCTTGCTGTGGCGTTTGGATATGAGAGCATTGTAGGCCTTCTGGTGGAGAAGGGTGCTAATCCCAACCAGACAGATCGGTTTGAGGAGACTACTCCATTGGTGTGGGCGGCAACGAACGGTGATGAAAAAGTGGTCCGACAACTTCTGAAAAGCGCCTCTATTAACGTGAATTTCCATGGTAGTGAAGGGACCGCATTGTCGATTGCAATGAAAAAGAACCTCCCAGTGATTGTCGACATGCTACTCAGGTCACCTAGTATGGACATGCGCGAGTGGAATCGAAACTATTCCATGCCTCTAGAATGGGCTTGCAGAGAGGGTCACGAAGCTATTGTGCGGCTGTTGTTAGATAACTTCAAGCTAAGCGAGCTTGAGACATTCGAAACTTCAATCGTCAATGCATTGTCAAACGCGGCAGATTCTGATCATCGCGGAATCTTGAGGATGCTGCTCGAATCGGAATATGTCAATGCTAAACACCTCAACTCTCAAGGGCCAGACGGCGGCTCTGCTTTGCAGAACGCAGCAAAACTCAACAATGTGGAAACGATGGAAATCTTACTAGCTGATGTCCGAGTCGATCCCAACGCCAGAGCCATATCCGGCCGGACTCCCCTGGCAACAGCAGCGCACGAGGGGAGGAGCGAGGCCGTTACCCTTCTGCTCTCCCGCGACGACGTCGACCGTAACGCAGTGGATAAAAGCGGCATTACCCCTCTAGGCTGTGCTTGCGAAAATAATATACCGGCCATCGCTGAGGCCCTATTGAACGATCCCTTGAACGATTCCCGGGTCCAAATCCACCATCGTGATGAAAATGGGTTGACCCCATTGATGCTGGCAGCGGTATGGGGAAACAACCGGGTCGTGGAGGTGTTATTACGGCGGGAGCGCGAATTGAACATCTTGACCGCGGATAATCTACGGCGGGCTATTAAAGAATGTCGTCTCGGAAGTTTTGTACAATACCGGGAAGAGACGCTCGCCTTGTTATCTGCCGAAATGACGAGGATGGGTGAAGATTTTGACGATGAAGAAGTAGAGGCAAAGTTGATGACGAGAATGGTAAATTAAAAAAATATTTTCCTGGTTTTTCCCCCCTGCCCTACCTTTTTAACTTCAACACACCAGGAGTGCTAATAAAAAAAGGGGGGGAAGATTTAGTACGACATATTTCTGTGATGTTAGGTGTTTATTCGACGCTCCGTCCATCTCTCCCTGTTTAGGATAGCGCGCTATATGGGGGGAGTTATGTACGAAAACAAGCAGTCCAGGCACCGCCCTCCCCGGGGTCCGATGGCGGAACGGATACTCTGGATTCGAATGCCTGGGTTTATCAACGGCGGGTCGGTCGATCGAGGAATGCTACGATAAGATATAATAATATCTCAAAAGCCCCGGGCCGATGGGTGTAAAACCCTGCTGCTGGCAGCGTTTCTCGATGGACGGGATTTGTGTTGGGGGGGGGGGTGTCATCAAGGAATAGAGTATCTATTTAACCGTTGCATCGCCATTAATAGTACATTAGCTACGGATTGGAACTTGGTAACAGAGTATGTTCGATTAGTGACTGATAATAACACCCGGCGTGTATGTATATCATGCTAAACAGCATCCTGTGGTTTGAAATCATAGTATAGATAGGGGTTACATGTAGTACGCACAGCACCGGGCAAGCCGAAAAAAGTCGAACACAGAAACCTACCTTTCATCATCTCGGTATGACTACCACGTCACATCATGACTTTGGCATTATTATTTATTATATTTGATCATGTTAAGTATTCATGGGGTAGGGATTGGCGTGGATTGCCAAGAAAGACGTTGAATGTGCAACGGTGATGAGACGTTAGTAGTATAGGACAAGGGGTGGAAGCTATAAAGGATAATGATGGGAATTAATTTGATGATTCACTAGTTTAGTAATTCTGGGGGTTTGGAAACACTTGAAATGGAGCGCAGGTGGATTGGGGATGTTTTGGCTGTTGGGTGACTACATTTGTTGCCATGTAGTTAGTTATGCGCTTTAAGTATAGCTCAGGGAACAATATTATGTCAGGCTGGTACTTTTCTCATGGGACAAGAATTAGTTAGATAACAATAAGGAGAAAAAAGATTACCCTATCCCCAACTGCCACATGGCATGTCTAGCCCGCAGGACCTGGATTCATGACAGGAGAGAAGGAGGCAAGCCGCGGGCTTATTGCTGTAAAGAGACACGAGTCTAGACTGGGTTAATTGCCCCAGAACATAGACGTCTGTCCGTTCGTGATACCAAGCTTGACTATCAACCCTTCTTCCTTTTCTTCTTCTTCTTGTTATTACCTGACGGCGCACTGTTATTGTTTCCCAACCCACTCCACTCCTCACCATCTCTAAGCGTCAACCCATTCGTAGCCATCAGAGTGATGAACCTCGAATCCTTAGCCAATTTCTTCGGGTTTATATTGAACGCCTTCTCAAACACGGGGGCCAAATCATGCGCCGCGCAGACACGGAAATCACCGCTTTCAACTCTCTTCTTCATCCGACGATTCAACCGTTCCTCCAGCGTGCTTTGGATTTTCTGGTCGAGGGTTTCGTTTGGCCCGACTGCTATTGATCGAAGTATGGAAACTTCTTCTTCGGTGAAGTATGGCTTGCCCATATATGCTGGATCTGCGATGCTGTCTAACCGGCTGCGGGTGGTTGGGTTGGTGAAGTTGCGTAGGTCATAGATGAAGACGTGGAGCCGGTACCAGAGATCTCGGAACTCGGGGTTCTGTAGGTCGGATATGGTATGCGTCTTTTGAGATTCGGTCTCTTGGTTGAGAGGTGTGGGAGGATCTTTGTCTGCCATGGTTGATATAGAGAGTGGGAGAATTGGGGGGGGTGTATCTCAAAGACAGAAGAGGAAAATACGTCTCAAAAACCGACGGATTTAAGGGTGGTATTTATCAGTGAAGACGAAAGAGATAGTACGAAGAGAGCAAAGACAAGAAGAAACAAAGATGAAAAAAATGTCTAGTCATCGCAAGGTTCAATGTTCCTGGGGAGAAATGACATCATCCAGCGAGATAATCTGCAACCGCGTCCAGGAACGCGAGACAAACAAGTTTTTGCCGGCGTCTGATTCTCCCACCACGCGACTCCAGACTGTCTGCCCCAATCCAAGCATCATGAACTGTCTGATTATTCAAGACTGGACGATAGAACATGTGGGACATGGATTGCCACCCCTCCACGGCCACCATGCTCCCGTGGCGTTTTATCTTCCCTGTCCTTAGCGGGATATCATATCGTCATAAGAATCAGCCATCGGCCCCGCTGGGCTGGGCTGGAACTGGAATTGGCCGTGCCGTTGAGATCCTGGGTTGAATCTCGCTTTTTGTCAACGCTCACACAGGAACAGGAACCCATATCCGCCCTTGATGGCGACATCCCCATGTCTTGCTTCGACCCCCAACCGTGGGCACGATATCCCAGTTTGCGGGTTGGCAGATATGATAGCGAACCAGTTCTCAGGTCCCACGAGACAGTTGACGAGGCTTCCGTCCCCATCCTCATCCTCGTTGATATCATCGCTATTAGCATCGCGGATCGTCTGGGCCGGCTATTATACGTCGCTTCCCCTGGCATCCAGACGAGGAGTCGGATGGGCAAATAACAGGATCGCCTCATCTAGACTATGTCCCTCTCCCAATTGCCAGGATTCTGACTTCACTGTTCCTGAAATCTGACAACTGGTCCTCCTTGCCATCTCCCCTGGCTGCCTGTTTCAACCGTCAACAGGGCGACAGCCCCTCCCCTGGACTGGCAAGAATACTCACGGCGCAGGCCTCGAAGGGATTTAGATGACGCGCATCCTATGTCTCTCACTCCCTGTTTGCTGAAAGCGGCCGGCCAACTGCGTTCATAGTTGGGGGCTGATGGTTCTACTTCCCCATGTTTCCGGATCAATGGCCTCGTTCCTCTTTGTTTGCCCTTGTTTCCATTTCCCCCTCCCCGTGTATCGTTCGTGCAGCGGCTGTACGCCGAAATTGAAACCCGTCCCCCCAACGCAGCCGAGTTGGTTTTTATAAACTCCTGCCTGTCCCACATGGCGGCCTCCGATGTTGCTTGTTTCATCTCTTTTCAGTTGTTTTTGTTTTGAAGCGGCATTTTCTATCGCGCGTTTGTTGTGCTGCGCTCTTCATGTAGGAATCCCGTGTCTGCTCTTTGTGGGCTTATAACCTTTTCTACTTCTATTGTTTATTTGTTTATTTGTTTATTTATTAAACTCTATGTTGAAAAATAACACCTCGTCCTAGACCATCCTGTGCGCCGCCGGGCTTGACGGCTTTTGAGCCTTACCAGCGCGCAATCGTTGTGAAGCGCGGCAGAGTGGAAAGTGTTTCTGTTCTAGATACCACACATCTCGATCTCGTGGGAACCACTCCTTGACCTTCTTGCAGCTCTGCAGTTATCCAGCGCGCGTGATGAAGATGCGGCGGTCTACTGTCGTATACTTCCTTGGCGGCTCGTCGATTGTATGCACCATGATCTCAACCGTTGTCAATGGTATATTCGCTGCATCGTTCGCCCATGCAGTTGCCCACAGCGGACTTCTTCCATACACGGGCATGGTGTTAACCATCATCAGCGTCATAGTTCTGGGCCTGTTGGTCGTCTCGTTTACCAGGGACAGCGCAAGAGATGGACAGTTTTGGAAATCGTGGAGAGGGATTGGGTTTATCCTTTTGGGCGGGGTTCTCTTCATCTCCTTCATAGTCACGATAGTTGCTCTTCGACAGAGTGGTTCGCGGCTCCACGGTAGGAACAGCACGAAACCCCAGCGCCGCACGCATGGTCTATATAACGCCTGGAGCGGGATATGGGCCGTTGCTATTGTTTCCCAGGCCTTGTTCTATATCTGCTTAGCATTGCCACCAAATTACAAACCCCGGCTACATTGCGATTCCGTCTCCCACTTTAAATCCAACACGTCCGATTTTTTCCATTCGAAAATACGATTATTCAATGCGACAACAAAGAGATCGGTTGCCGTTCAGACTATCGCATCTTCGCACCAACATCCGCCTAGCACTCCGGCAACTTCGCAGTATAATCCAGAGCGAAAGGGCTCCAAAGCATCCTCCTATTCTGGTCAATGGCCAGGCGCGTCTAAGGTCCCATACCCACTTCCGCTTCATCAACAACATATTCCAATACATAAACACCAACCTACCAAAACGCATGCTCCTGACTGCGCTTGTGGTAGTAACCCTCATGAACAAGAATACACCTTCGATCAATGGGACACATCAAACGTCCCGCAGGAGATCTACGAAACACTTCTACAATCCAATCTGAACCACAAGGCGTCCTCTATTAAATCCCAACCCAACAGCTCAATCCGTACCACCAACAATAACCACCACAACAACAAAGCCACACCCAACCGCGCTAGCCGCACCTCTTCCTTCGCAAGCACCGCCACTACCATCGTGCCCCCTACAAGATCTTATCCCCTGCCGCCTCCGCGAACACCCCACGAAGACCCTATGCTTCCCGCCTCCCCCACCTTAACCTCCTTCTCCTTTTCGCACGCCAACTCCAACTCCAACCCCACCTCCAATTCCAATTCCACCTCCACCTCCACCTCCCGCTCATTTGCACACCCCCCATTATCACCGGGGTCTCCTCCTTCCCCCTCTCCTCCACCCCGCCCCAAAACCTCCCACCAGTACAGCCACCACTACACCAACAAACCCCTCCCTCCACCAAAATTCCCGCCTGACGCCACCCGCCAACGCGCCCACTCCTTCGAAGAACACATCCACCCGCTTTTCCGATCGAGCAGCCCCGGCCCCCCTCCAGGCACTACGCGCGGGACAGTCGTCACCGCCTCACCTGCCGCTGGCCAGACGATTAGCAAGAACGCGCTGAACAGGATTAAGTCCGGGTCCTTTTCATCGCTGCCCGGCTCGGGCTGCGGGTCCGTGATGGGATTGGGACCGAGCAGTCCGTTAGCAAGAACGGTGGATTTGGAGATGGAGGGGGGGTTGGATGCGGGGTTGGGAGCGGATGACAGTGTGGAAGATGTAGGTAGGGATATGAATGGGGGTGGGGATGAGATTGGGGGATTGGGATTGGGATTGGGGGTTAGGGGGGTAGGAGGGCGGATGGCGCTTCCGATTCCTGGGTTTGTGCTGGCGGCGGGGACGCGGGGTAGTTGGGTGGATTATGGGAGGAGGAAGAGTAGTAAAGGTGATGTGGGAGGGGCGGGGTGAGGAGTGGGGTTTCTTTCTTTCTTTCTTTTTTCTAACGGAGGCCGGTTCGGGTGGGTGGTTATGGTCAAATAGGGGTACGAAAGGGGTTTGTTTGTCGGGATATACATACGATACCGTTGGCGATAAGGGTTCTTTCGCTCTCTTTCTTGTTCTTCCTCTTCCTCTTTTTATTTTTTAATTCCCCTTCTCTACATTCCACTCACTGGTATATATATATTCCTTTTGCTATAGTCATCTCTGGCTTGTTTGGAGGGGGGGGGGGGTTTACCTTCGCCTTTTGCTTTATGCGTTCTGGGTAGCTAGTATGGAGTGCGCAAACGGGCTTTCTAGGCTTGGGTTGGGCGGATATCTTTATTATTATTTTATTTATTCTTTGGACCTGCAATAAAACCCAGTGCTTTTCCCTTTTCATCTCCTTTCTTTTCTGTGGGGCGAGTGGGATATAATATAGATACTACTAGTAGCATGGATGTAGATATGTGATTGAAGGCATTGGGATGGTACATACAAAAATAAAAACAAGGAAACATACTCTATTGAGTAGTTACTATTAACCAACACAGACATAATGTGTATATCCCTCTGTCCTCAAATTATTACCATGTGCCCTCTTTGAGGGACTGTTATTCTCTGTAAACTAGTAGATACAGACAGACAAGACAGCTTCTCTTTCTATAGATAGCTACATAGTATGCCTTGCATGCCTTGCACCACCAACACCTAGCCACTGAACAGTCTATGAGAATGCACGGGGTACATTTACATATGCCGGGTCCCAGCCTACAGGAAGAAGATGAAGTGATAATGTGTAACCTAGACCCCAGCCTCATTCCATCACTACTAGTACTAGTACTATGAGTAGTTAGTTTCCCCAGGTTTCCCTGCCTTTTTTGTTGTCCCTTTCTTTCTTCCAATCTCCTGTTGTTTTCCTTTATCCACGGTTTCTTTGACCTTGCCATGGGGTAACTCCATAGAATAGTCCGGAGAGATTATCAACTCCTTCGAGCTGAATACTCCGTACAGTCAGACTCCCCCATTATTATTAGCATCTCATCCTTCCTGTAACGCGATACCAAAAATACAATAATCCCCACCGCAAATAAACTTCCTCGCGTAACCGCCCACCAACCTTAAACCCAGCCGCCGCCCAGACAGCCAATCAGCGCCCCTCCAGCGCCTGACTAACACAAGGCGCTGCGTGGGTGGACCGTACCGTACGTACCGTACAATACGGCGACCGACCGCCTCCGAGCGTTTTCCTTTTTCTTTGCTGGACAAATTTTTCTCCCGCGACTTGAACCTCGATCTTAGTTGCATCTAAACATCCATCTTCATCCTCATAACCAGAGAATAAGGAGGGGAAAGGAGAAAGAAAAGGAGATCAGAGGGATTGCAGCAGGGTGAGTTTGCCATTTCCTTTTTGCTGTATTCATTCTCTGCAGTCCATGTCCTGTTTACTACAAGCCCTGTGCTGCGCGAGATGTTTGGGCCACATACAACTGTAATTTGCTTTTTTTGCCTTCAAATCTTCTTCTTCTTCTTCCTTTCATAACCATCCCATCTCCACACTTCAAGTCTTTTCTTACTTCCTCCCTCTATTTCCTGCATTCTACCATCACATCTCGATCACACCCTACACCCCCGTTTTAACACGGTTTGATGGGGCCAGGCTATCCAGCATCCAACTCCACCAGGCTTTTATTAGTTGGGAGAAGGGGGAGAAAAAGTTCGCCGCTATTCTGCATCCAATCATAACGTGAGGAAAATCAAGTCTTCTTTGTCCTGTTTTTATTAATCCATCTTGCTATCCTCGCCTTGGAGCCAACTAATAATTGGAACCAACCTCAAATCTATCCTGCCTGTCTTGTCTGTCTTGACGGGGATGGTTGATTGGTGATGGTTATTATTCTCTTGGACCCCAACTAGACCCAAGCAACAAGAGATAGAATATCTTGTTTGTTTGCGGGTTGGTTCTTCTTCTATTTCTCCCCTGCCCTACCCCGTCTCTCTCTTCCCTTCTGTCTCTACTTGTATTTGCGTGTTGTTGTTATCCTTGTTTCATCTCTTTCTTGTTGTTCATTTTGTGTTTCACTTTCTGTTGTCCCCCCTCCCAATCTGCCATTCACTTTTGCTGCTTGCAAAACACCACACGCTGTGTTGTTGCCAACTGCGGTGTTGATGGTAGCCAGCCACCTTATTATTATTATTATTATTGCCTGAAAGGTGGATTGTTGACCCGATTTCTCCCACTGTTTACTTTTCACCTCACTCTTCTTTTACTCTCCCTCTCTATCTCTCTGCTCTGTTTGTTACACCTCTGCAACCATCTACCTGGCGAATCCTGCGTTTAAAATTTACACTACGCAGTCACGTGTGCTGATCCACCCTCTCCCAGCTGCTCGGAAGGATACAAGAGATATACGGAAGTAATATTATATCTTGCCCAACATGTCTGGGCTAAAACGGAAGCTAGACCAGCGCCACGAGTTGGCCAGTGCATCATCCGAAGTGGTGCCTCCCCAGAGTGAGTATTACTGCCAGGAGCGCGGCAGCGAGCAGCACCTCCTGTTAACCGCCAATGTTCCAGCTTCAGCAACCCCGTCGTCCAGCCGATCGCGCGGCAGCAGTAACGGTGTGGGAGGAGGCCGTGGCGGGTCGCGGTCACGAGCTCGCGGGAGGGGTGGTCGTGGTGCTCACAGTGGACGTTCAACTTCAGTCAATGGCCGCGGCAGCAGCAGCATTAATCATGACCATGATGGCCGTCTGCACCAGAGATCTCACTCGGATCCGCACACGCCTCCGCGGAAGAAGAGGCCCAGAAGGACCAAGGAGGAGATGATGGCTGATAACAACAATCAGCTATCTTCTGAGCTCCAATCGCCGCGGGCGACGCGCCAGTCTGCGAGGATTTTGTCCAAGTTCCATGGTGTGTCAGAGGAAGCTAATGAATCTGAAATCAAACAACCCGACTTCAACACTGCCCATGAGATACATGTTGGCTCGGATGCAGCAGAGAGCGGAGATAAGGTTTCTTCGCCCAAATCCACCGCTACTCAGCCCAATATCGACTCGCAATCAACTTCATTCAAATCCACCTACACGGATGCTTCAGTTCTAGAGGGATCCTCTCGACGACGTCGAAGTTCGGGATCCAAGACGGAAGAAGGCACCTCCTTCGAGGAACCTGCAAAATCAGAAGGTGCAAGCTCGGGCAGAAGAAGAAGAGCCAGCGTCGCAAAAACAGAAGCACCTACTAGCGCTCCCGCTAGTAAACAAACGAGCCCGTTGACTCGGAGGAAACGGAATTCTTCCAGCAACAATAAAGGCGACCACCCGGCGGGTGACCCCAATCCTGGCAGCAAGAAGCTGAAAATGGAAAACCCGGACCCCAGCCCCAGCCTGGAGTCCCCAGCACCTCATGGTAGTGGCAATGAGGATGGTAACGAGAATGCGGGCCCACTCACGTCAACAGCTGGACCCAGGAGACTGGCTCCACATCTCGACGATACCCCTGAGATCCGTTCAGCATCTCAGTCAGTGGAAGTAGAGTCCGCCTCAGTTGCACAGGAGGCCACGCCGTCAGAGGTTTCAGCCTCCCCTGCCCCAACTCAATCAGAAACTGCAGAATTGTCTAGCAGTACAGTACCCAGCGTCGGGCCCGGCAGAGGCAGGGGACGGGGTGGGTTTAGAGGACGGGCTAGGGGTAGAGGGGGTTGGACGCGTGGTCGTGGCAGAGGGGGCCGCGGCCGTGGTTCCGGAAGGGGAGGTCGCGGGAGTCGACTGCAACCAATTGAACGAGACATGTCGCTGTCGCCTAGCCCGGTCGTCAAACAGCTTCGTGAACGGCAAAAGGAGCTAGAAAAGGTGTTTCGACGAGTGGCGGCTGCTCAACGGACGGCGCTTGCCGTCATCGCCACGCGGTCAGAGAACAAACTCATCAAGGACTCCAAAGCGCACATGTCGGTGCCGGAATATGAGCAGGTCATGGCAGAGCTTCAGGATAGGCTACAGCAGAGACTGGATATCATTGAACACGAGAAGAAATGGAAGATGAAGGCTGCAGATATCCTCTTCGAGACGAACAATGATAGAGTTAATACTAATTTCCATGTAAGTATACCTACTGTCTTGTCGTCTTGGGGAATACGGCCTAACTCTGGTAGGACAAAACTCGCCATATTCGAAAGGAACATCTCCTTGCCGCGCAAGGGGGCTACATGGCCTGTGTTGAGCAGCGCCGCCGGGCAGAGGACGATGATCATACTGAGGTAAATCAAATCTGGAGCCGCTACTATAAGCGCAAAATTCTAACAATACTTTCCAGGCCGACGAATCGGGATCAGAAACAGATAAACCAAAGTCCCGCCGTTTCGTCCGCGGATTCAATAGTTCCTTTGTGCGGGACCCTGAGGGCGCCGCCTTGTACGCGCGTGCTGCGTCCGGGTGGGATGATTTTATCCAGCGGGCAAAGATCGAGAACGATATCTCTCCCCAAATCAAAAGGATGACCGAAGAAGCTCGCGCCCCGATTGCCAATAATGACAGAATATCGCAGCTCACGGAGGCGTTAACGGAACTGTGCCAGCAGGAAGACCGTCATGGAGGGGAAAAGACTGTTCCGGTAAAGCCTGAAGAAGCGCCTGCTGCTCTAAACGCCCTTGCCGAAGCTGCGATAGGGAATTTCGGCCGGGGACCACCGCAACCTCTTTACGGACCGCCCCTACATCCGCCACAGCTTGCGCCCTTGCGGAACCTCCCCGGTGTCACACAAGATCTACAAGCACACCAGCAACAACACCCCCCTCACCCACCCCTCCTCTCCCATCAACGGCCCGAACAACTCGCCCGCAATCTCCACCGAACAATCCTCCCTCAACCTGTTCCTGGCCAAATAATGCCCACAGACCCCCGCGCCTTTCTTCCACCACCCCAGCCTGGCCTGCCACCCCCCTCCCATCACCAACAGCCCGGACCGCCACAGCCACAGCAACCACCACCCTCCCAGCGCAACCTCCCTAGCATTCCCCGCCGCCTCCTCCCAGCTTCCTCCTCCCGTTACCCCTCCATCCCGCACCTAAACGAACTACCAGACCCCTTCTCCTCCGCGCCGCAGCAACTACCACCACCTCCAGGCATGACATATCACCATCCACCGCCGTATCCGCAGCACATGGCTCCGCACCCATCGCACGGGCCCCCACCTCCACCGCAATATATGCATGCGCCTGTTGGGCCCCATCCCGGCATGCCAGTTTATCACCCAGGGTATTATGGACCTCCGCCTCCACCCCCGCCGCCAGGACACCAGTATCCGCATCAGCAGCATCAGAGTCAATATCCACCGCAGCATCAACATCAGCATCAGGGCCAGCAGCAGGGGCAGCAGCAACATGCGCCACCGCAGGGGTATTAAAGGGGTTTGGTTCGGTTGCTTAAGTAGGGGGGGATGAAAGGGAGGGGTCTTCCACGTACGGTGTATGTACATATGTGTTGCCAACGCTGCGGATTAGGCGACGTTTATGTTTAGTCTTTTCTCGTGATTATTTATACCAACGTTCTTTTTTTTTTTTTTTCGCTTGTTTCCTTCGTTTTTTTCAACGTCCTATGGGTTCTTAACTGGTTGGTTGGTTGGTTCTCTCCATGTATTTTTTTTATAAACTCATGCTTTGTTTGTTGCGTATTGGATGGGAAAGAAGGCGAAAAAAGCGGATAGGAGTGTGGGTTATTGAGATTTTAAGATGGAATGGTATGGTTGGTTGGTTGGTTGGTTGGATTTGGTTGTAGTTTATTTACTTATGTATGTATGCTATGCTATGCTATGGGAAACTTCAGTCTTATACTTGGTCTTATTCTTGTTTGTTTTGCTTTAGTAGGCAAAAGGACTGGTTTGGTTCTGTGGTGTGTATGTATGTAGGGAAGTGGGTATGGAATATAGCAATTAAACTGCATGCTAAAGGGACTCAGTCACCCATCCACTCAGCCTTCTTCCCACGTCCTCACATAATCAGGAGCAGTTTCATAAAACCATCGATAGCTGAATTCACTCCAGAACGGCGGACACGGGTACGTCTGGGTGCTTCCGAGATCAACAAAAAAGGACTCTCTGAAATTGCGCGGGTAAAAGTCCTCCGGCTTGATGAGTAGAGATTTCGGGATAGATAGCTTTCTGTTGATCTCGGGAATGTCGATGGTGCGGAATGGATTCGAGATGTAATCTTTGATTATTGCCCAGCGGGTACAGGTAAATCTAAGAGGCTGCTGCTGGCTACATGTAGAGTTATTAAGCGTTCGTGCTGCTGTCGTTGTGGCAGATTCCAGAACAGCAAATTGACGCTCTGTCAGCTGCATCCATCCGTGGCATTTTACTGCCCATGTGCCGTTGTGGCCGTGGTCTATAAGACGGGCAAATGCTCGGCTTTCACAAGCAAAGGGTGAGTGTAGCATTTGGGTTCGCTCGCGAACTGGAACTGTCGGTGTCCAGGTCCATTGCTTGAACTACAGTAGGTAGGATCTCAAATATGAGCAGGGTTTTCCTGATATGTGCCTTGCAAGACATGAGGAAAGCTCGACGCACCAATTTCAAGCAGTAGGTGTTACCTTCAATCTCAACTTTGAAGACTATGCCTTGTGTGGTTTCATCATCCTCTGATAGCGGACACTCTGCGCTTTGGATCGTTTGGTCGTGGTGAACAAACTGTCGGAGTCTTGTATTCTTTTCCTGCATGCCGTCGGGGTCGTCCATGAGTTTTGTTGAGAGGTAAAGGTCAATGACCCGATTGTCCATGGCTGCAGAGAGTATGAGCAAAGTATTCCCTTCCTGAAATGTTAGCGGAAAATATTTACCATAGGGGCTCGGATTCGTGGAATCAGAAAAGGTGATCTGGGAAGGGGGCGGAGATGAATCCGCCACGGCGTGTGGGATGTTCTGCATGCTGTCTGTCCCATGCATTGCACTGAGGATAGGTAGCTAAGTGAGCTTCACCCAAGCTGGGGAATAGCATGATGTGACCCCCAGCTTAGGCAGTTGGGTTTCGGCTATTACATCACCAAGAGAGATGGCGAATAACTAGGGATGATGTTGGCTAGATGCACCAAACGTCGTGTCTTCTAAGGTAAGACGTGCCAGCTCATCATCATCACCATCATCATCCGTTAAGCCTCATCCATCGTCTAGCTTTGCATCTCAGGACTGTAGTGCTCAGGCATTTTGGACGGGAAAAAAGCAAAAAAAAGAAAGAAAAAAAAAGAATCAACTTGAAAAGATGGCAGTCATCACTGAACAAGTCTCATAGTTACATCGAAATTCCGCACCCCCCCACCATACGTTGTATCCTATCCCATCCAAACTGAATAAAGAGATGTATGAGGGATTTTTTTTTATATTAAAAACCCGATGGTCAAAACGGCATGATATTGGCGGGGTGAAACTCCACGCCGTGCAGGATGCAGCAAGGCCAAGGAGAGCTGCCGTATCTACCTACCTACATAACTAGCTTGCGATGCGCAGGGAGGAGGGGGAAGTGAGAAAAAAGAAAAGAAGGACAGCTAATAATTGACATAGCTAAGCTAGTTAGCCAGCTAATCGAACTGACTAGTAATTATCATTGCCGGTGGATGAAGCTCTCTCTCTCTGTCTCTCTCACATGGTTCTTGAGTCCGTTCCGCCCCTAGTACTATTTCATTTCTCTCTCTTTCCATCCCCCCATTCTGCATATACGGTAACTATCAATTCCGGGAGAAGGAAATTAAAAAAAAAGACCGTACGAAGTGAAGTGCAAGTCGGCAAAACCCGAAGAGCGCTGTTTTATATCAGCATCTGCATCTAGATATACCCCATCCGGCCTATCCATTCAAGGCAAGTATAAGAAGCGGGCATACATGCATACATAACCCATCTCTACTACTTCAAAAGCCCGAACGCTAGAAATAACCCAATCCCTTTTCCTCAGGGTGGTTTGCGGGTTCAATCAATCGGTTTCTTTATGAGAAATCAACTATCTACTTCTGTATTTCATCCACTGCCGCCCTTGTTTTCTTTCTTTCATTCTTTGTTTTCTTCGTCTGCCAGTTCTTTGCTGTACTAGTAGTCATATTAGTCGTAGACACTATATGTCCGTCCTCAGTTTTTAAATTTGATGCTATCCAGCTTTGTTATCTAGACTGAAAACAAGAAAGCCCCCACATTCCCCGCGCAAGCTAGATGAAAGGAAGTAACTAACTTAATTAATAAAATGTTCCCGGTGTGGATCTCATCAAGGGGGCTGTGCTTCTTCTTCTTCTTCTTCTTTTTTCTTGTTAGGTTTCCAGATCTAGTTATTTTACTGACTCGCATTTTGAAAAGTCAAGGTGGGACGGAGGCAAAGAAAATGGAGAGGGCCCTAGGAGATATTCTCTTTTTCCTTCATTTTTTATGCATCTAGGGATGGGACGAACAGACAGACAGACAGTTCAGACCCGCATTTGCATATGATAGAGGAAGGAAAAGCTAAAAGCTCTTAAAGCTAAAGCCTGCCTGCAACTGTGGGTTTCTCTGTGTCAGGCTATCCTACCTATCATCCTATTTGCGTAGAAACACAAACGACGCCTAACCCAGTTAATGAACGTCACCATCTCACGTCATCAACCCCAACGCTGATGAGAGAGGGCATTATATCTCATATGGGGCGGTTTAATGATGTGCTCCTTTTCCCGCCTGCATTGTAGGGAGGGAGGGAGGGAAGGACGGAGGTAGTGGGTGCCAAGAGAGAGGGGAAAAGTAATATCTGTCCATGCGGCTGGTGAGGTTCGATAGCTTCATGTATGTAATTAACCTAGATATCTTTTTTTTATGGAGAACGATGGAAAATGGGGCTTATAATATTTCCCCCGTGGCTGTTTTTGTTGTTGGAGGTAGGTAATCTTTCTGGCAATACGGGGTGTTTACGGGACGGGACGGTATGGTGGGTTTATGTGTTACGGGGGTGGTACGGGTATTTTTGAATTAGGGATGGAGTGAGGGGGAGATGGGGACAGGGACGGCATTTAGAGATGGGATGGGATGGAATATCTAGGGAAATTAAGGGACGGTTGGAATGATGTGTCGAGGAGGAAGGAGAAGGGATGTAAATAGTATGCATTTAAATAATGATGGTGGTGATGTTTGGCAGATAGATTCATCTACTCTGGGATGTATGAGATGGGGATGAGGTGAGATGAGGGGGAGGGGTAAATATCACTTTAACGAAATACCTCATGAGTAATGAACTAATAACTTGTCAATCAAGCCAACCTATCTGTAAACTCCACCTGAATCAGCCACTCTGCGGCTAATACAGACCTGAAACTCTGAGAGGAGGAAAAAAGATCAATCGATTGAGTAAAAATCATCCGGAAGGAAACCAAAACTGCATCTCTGCGTGGCTAGTTATATAGCTAGCACTTCTTGGCCATGCAAGGCTAGGGGCGGTTTCAATATCAATATCAATGTGAACCCCACCCCCTTTATGGTGTTTTTTTCCTCCTTTGCCGGGGATGGATGCAACATCCCTTTTTTCCCCCTTCTTCGAAGAAAAAGGGCAGTTAGTCATGCAACAAGCCGGGGTTTTGATTTGAGGCTCGGAATTTCGGAAGGCTCCTGGTTACATGGCATGACATGGCATGGTAGCATGGGCATTGGGGTTGTTATTTTTTTATCCCGTCTGGTTGATTATCGAGGAGAAATGACTTATTGGTATATGGCACTTAGCTAGTTATGTACGACTGGGAGGACTTTTTATATAGTCTTGCACAGAACAGGTATCATTAATCAAGATATAATATTAAGTTATGAAATATGTTAAACTACATAGTTACTCTTTATCCTGTTTTTATATTTGTTTTTATACGACACAGCGTCGGAGATATGGCGCGATCGCTGGCAAATCTCAAATCTCTGTCTGACCTTGAAATCCTAGTACCCAGACATGAAAGAAAAAAGAAAGAAAACAGAGATATCGCGAACACCTATTACATCCATACGAAGCACAGACACATTATATAGATCATGTATGAAAAGCGGTCAGGATATCCAATTTTCAATCTTACCAATGACTGGCGTCGCTAGCAATGTATGTCGTTAACTACTCCGTACGGAGACATATTTGGTTAAAACTGGTTACACAGGTAAATATCACTTGCATGAGTTTAAGAAATACATCTCCCCATCCATGGATACAATGGACACGGGGCGTCCAGCCATCCATTAGCCACTGAAGTCATCGCACGACGCAATGTGGGACGTTTGCCGGGAGTGAATTGGTTGGAGCTTAGGAGTGAGGCTGCGACGGACAACAAGGGGCGTTTGTTAAGAGCTTGGAACCGCGGAACCGTAGAAGTGGGCGTTTTCTTGCTTTTCTTCTTCTTTTCTTTTTCCTTTATTAGTTAAAGATATGATGGTTGGAGCTTAATAGTAGTTGGTTGCTTCTTTATTAATGATAGTTCGCTGATATAGTAATGTACAGACTGAGTTTTAAGGTATCTTTTAGGGCTTAGTTGGTTCCCAGTAAAATTCTTCATGGGTAGGGGACAGAGATTGATTTGAATTTCGGTTCAGGGGAAGAGTGTGGCTGGAGATTGATGGCAAATTATTATGATTTTTTATCAAGTCTACATAAGGCTGAAAAAAGCACATCTAGAACAAGTTTGAGCAAGAGAGAAATGGGGCCCGAATTAATCAAAACAAACCTTGTTCGTTGGAAACCTGCTGTGAATAGATTTTCCCAATTGTTCCAAAACTGTGGCTGGTTACAGGTTCTTTCCATCCATGCCATGCAAAGCTTGCAGCATTAAAATGCGACGATCAAACTACATAAAAAAAATCAAGAAAATACCCAGAAAAGGAGGAACTTGGCCGTTCCAACACCCCATAAAGTTCCATCAACCTCGTTGCTATTAATACAATCCATGACGGTTTGCATAATAACGGGCTGATTATTATTATCGTGCGTATCCTGTGTTGCGACTATTTCGTCGGCATCCCATCCATCCTTTTTGGCCAGGGATGACGTCATAGCTAGAGGCGAGCCAAGACCATTTCGACGCCAATACCACATGAGAAATTTCAAATCCTGCAGCTTTGTTTATGCGAGGATGACTCTGAGTGAGTAATTGTATTACTGTACCGTGGCCCTTCGGTTGGCGGGGGGCTGAAAGAGGATTGAGACTGTACTGGAATCATATTGAGAGCAAGAAGCGGGACATGCTCACAGTTGACGGCGGGAACGGCGGTGAGGGGTGAGAGCAAGACGACAGCATGAATTAATAATCCACTGCAGATGGGACGGAGCCGGGGGAGGTGCGCGCGGACTGCCTGGTGGCCAAAGCTGCAGTGAAGGTCCTGGGAGATGGATACGAGAGCAAAGCTTGTGGGCTGGTTGGAAATCAAACATAGTGCCAAGCGGGAGGAGACAGCGGCTAATAATGATACGATCATCGATCAGCCACAGTCCAAAGGCACCGAGCTAGGTAATTCAAGATGCAAGCAGCAGAGCCGGAGTGGGAGTGGGAGCAAGACAAAGCAACGCACAACGCATCGAATTGAGTAACGAAAATATCCAGGAATGCGAGGCCCCCTCTCCAGCCTGTGACCTGTGTTCAGCGCAGTGTATCCGAGGGTATTGACCCCTCACTCGGATCCTCGAGCCCCAATCGCAGCGTATGGCGGGTGGTTGAATGGATTCTCCCCTCGTCGCAGCTAGACATGGCGTCGTGGCTAGTGCGATTGCCGAGCCTGTGGCCGGTGTAATTAATGACAGCATGCGGGCCAAGCTGCTGCACGACGAGCGCTGGATGCCGGCCCCAGGTTAGTACTGAGCGCTGTGGACGAGCAGGATTAGCGGCAGGATGGATGGTTGCTTGTGTCTGCCAGCATGAACCCGACAGGGCGAGGAGGTGAGGTCTGATATGTCCTGTATGTATTTCTGTATGTATTTCTGTATGTATGCGTGTATGGGGGTGACCGTACGGCACGGCGTAAAAGACGGGTACGGGACAGGACAATACGGGCGGCCCTCAGCCACTGGCGCCTGCACCTCGCACCGTACCGTACGTACGGTACGCCGCTCCACCAACGCCGCCAAAAAAGCTTCGGCGGGCGCTGGCCTCCACCGCCGCAACTGATATTTCTCCCCTCGCCTCCCCGACTTTTTCTCCCTCTCCTCCTCTTCTCCCATCCCCTGGAGCTTGCTGAAGAGACGTGCTGTCTTCTCGCCAGTCTCCAGCCTCTGTTTTGTGGTCGCCAGCCCGTTCACCCTTCGCTGGGCTTCGTCCCATCCGGGCATCCCATCCCACCTCACCTCACCTCTGTGCCTCTGCTCCTCTCCTGGCGGTCGTCTCCTTTTCCCTGCTGCTGCTGTGTGATTGAGAGCCTGTACATATCCTCTTTCTCCTCGTTGTCATCTTGGCGCGGGAATTGCCTTGCTGGCGCCGCCTATATCTACCGCAGACACGGCGCTTTTGCCTATCCCATCTGACCACTTGCCACCTATTTCTGCGCTCACCCACCGCGGTCATTCTCCCCGCTAGTATCACCACCACACGGCTACCTGGGGTCACGTTTGGCTCCCTTCAGCGGCTTCCCGGTTATATCTACGCACATGAATCCATCCGTTCCTCTTTCTACTCCCTCATCAGTCTCGTCCGCTTCGCAGAATTCACACACACAGGACCGCGATGGCAGCCAGATAACACAGGTCCTTGAGGGCACCCACCTCTCCCCACCCCCCAAGTCTCACGGTGGCCCAGTCCCTCCGAAACAAGCAAAACCGAAAATGGCCGGCCGCTTCACCCGCATGTTCTCCCAGACTGGCAAGTCTTTGAACAAAGAAGTCGAGGCTGTGAAGGATGCCGGTGCCGACAGCCGCGCAGAAAGCAGGCACAACACCCCAACCCCGCCTGCCGTCACTACTCCGCCCAGCGATTATGTCTCCACCTCGTCCGCGAAATCCTCCTTGAAACAGCCCTCCACAGATAAGAAGCAGGCCGAGATGGACAAAAAACAGGCCAAAGAAGCCGTTGCGCACAAACGATTCGAGGTGCAGGAGGGCGGGCAGCATGTACATTACCTGAAGAGTGCCAAGCGGCAAGAAAAACTGACCGATATGCTGCGGGACATGCTCGGTGGTGGAAAAAAGAAGGAAGAGCCTGTTGATGACCAGCAACTGTCGTTGATGTCTACCTGGGTTGACCAGCTCAAAACCGAAAGAGAAAAGTTGGCAACGGATAAGAAGGGCGGGCCCAACTCCACCGCCTCCTTGGTCGACAAGTATGGCAAATGTCAAGAAATCGTCGGTCGCGGTGCCTTTGGGATTGTCCGAATCTCACACAAGGTCGACCCCAAGGACTCTAAAGCGGAGCAGCTTTATGCCGTCAAAGAATTCCGAAGGCGACCGCAAGAAACGTCGAAACGATACCAGAAGCGTCTTACCTCCGAATTTTGCATATCCTCATCCCTACGACACCCAAATATTATCCATACACTAGATCTCATGCAAGATGCCAAGGGGGATTACTGCGAGGTAATGGAATACTGTGCAGGCGGTGATCTCTACACTCTGGTCCTTGCAGCCGGCAAACTCGAGGTTGGAGAGGCGGATTGCTACTTCAAACAGCTCATGCGTGGTGTTGAGTACATGCACGAGATGGGCGTCGCTCACCGTGATCTTAAACCCGAGAACCTCCTATTGACTACCCATGGTGCTCTCAAAATTACTGACTTCGGTAACGGAGAATGTTTCCGTATGGCGTGGGAGAAAGAGGCACATATGACGGCTGGTCTTTGCGGTTCTGCTCCATATATCGCCCCAGAAGAATACGTGGACAAAGAATTCGATCCCCGAGCCGTCGACGTCTGGGCCACCGGCGTTATATATATGGCAATGCGAACCGGAAGACACCTTTGGAGAGTTGCTCAGCGGGATGAGGATGAATTCTATGAGCGTTATCTCGAGGGAAGGAGGGACGAAGATGGCTATGCCCCTATTGAGACGCTGCATCGAGTATGTACACCCTTTTCCGTCTTCGTCTCTTCCAATACTAATTTTTCTAGGCACGATGTCGAAACGTCATCTACTCTATCCTCGATCCCAACCCAACTCGCCGCATCACAGCCTCTCAAGTTCTCAAGTCCGAATGGGTCCGAGAGATTAAGATCTGTAAGGCTGGCGAGGAGGGGTTCTAATCTCTCCACGATCGTTCCATTATCCACATCAAACTCAGAATGGCTGCGACCCCGATGAACAGCCTTTGGTCTTTTTTTGGTCATCCCCTCTGGGCCTCCAGTCCCGCAAAAACCTATAACTTTTCGACCGGGACTACAATGTCCCGGAAAATATATGCGATGTCCCTGCTTATGCTATCGCGTTGGCATTCATAGAGTGGGGGAGATCCGTCATTTTTAACTGCACTATACACCGTCATGCGTGCACCATATTTGTTTTTCGCTTGTTATGCCAGCTTTTCTTCCGCAATGAATATTTATGACCATTTCCTATTTTTACCCGTCTCTCTTCCATCTTCACACTTCTAGCCATGTCTCCAAATCCCTGGAATGAGGTGGCTTATTTCCTTGTAACGACGCCGAATCTTTGCTTCATGGTTCATCACCTGGGCTACGTTGGCTGACCTTAGGGTATTACTTCGAAAGAAAGCTATAGTTCCGTCTTTAGGCTCCAGTTCAACCTGGTTGTCAGATGTGTAGGCATGGGACGAGACATCGAGTCCCACTCCGCAAAAGCCTGTTGCCAGTGTCCGGGGTTTGGCTTTCGGGGCTGTCGGACTGAATTATTGGCTTTAGAAAGTTTGGCATCCATAGAGCAGTGTGAACATGTTGCAAATGTGTGGTAATGATGTCCATTTTTTGGTTTTCACGAGGGGTCGTTTTCTGTTGTACATACATGTTTCCTTTCTATCCCCTTTACGTTGTCATGAGAATGCTTTTTTGTTTTATATACCCCTTTTTTTTCCCTTTGGTCGCTTCTCTTCATGCCTGTAAAAAATCTTGCAACCCTCTTCTATCTCCTTCCTCCATTATCGCCTGGATGCCGTTCATACTAATGCCCCTGGTGCTGGACCCGGCCAATCCCCGCAGCGAGAACACCCGGCACTTGTTTACACCTCGTCAAGCTGGCTTGACAAACCATCGCTGTCTCGCAAAGTTTTTCTGCCATTATGTATTAATTGTTTACATTACCCTCCTCCCCCCCGTTTTCTTCTTTTCTTTTCGTCTGGATAACATACAGCGAAAATAATTTTCTTATTTTTTTTTAAATCACCCTTTCTTGCTTCTTTTCATCCGCTTCGTCGACACAAAAACGGGTTCTAGCGCCACCAAGCCCCGGAGAAATCACCAAAATCCTCGCTCCTGTTCCTACAAAGGAAAATTCTTTCTCCATCTCTTGATAGAGCGGTTCTGTGCTTTCTTTTACTTCATACCTCGCTGGATGTTATGAAGAGATCCATCCATAACGCCTTTGCTGCACCCCCCGCCCCTTTCTCCCTCTCTCTATCGTCCGTCATTCGCTTATCCTTCCCCAAGCGCCGGTCTTTCCATTGTTGGATTTTCCCACGAGCCGCCCAAGCTATAGCTACGACTTCCTTTATTTCCTTATTCAAGAGATTCAACTCATCTATATGTTTTGGTTTTGGTTGTTGGCATTGGCTTTAGCTGGTGTTCCCTGTTTTTTATGGTTTATAACTTTTCTGTTTAAAGTGCACTTTTTTTAAATTCTGGTTTCGATACTCGTGGCATTTTGTATTTCTCAAGGAGTTTCAAGGAGGGTTGCATTCAGGTGGCATAAACTGAAGGAGATAGGGAGTGTGAATGGAGTATGAATGGGATGTTTTGCTGGCTTTTTGAATGATTAGATTTTCTGTTTCCTAATATCTCTTACTTTCCGATCTCCTCTTCTCCCATTTGCAGCGTGGAATGATTGTTTCGATATTACTACAGGAGTTACTAGGATTTATGACGGAATTAGATGACATGGGTTCTTTTTTCCTACGCCATCCCGGCTTTGATTCCTTCTAGACGGGAGAGAATAGTGACACAACCTGGCCCGTTAGATCAAGAGATCTTGTTTCTCAGTCTCAAAGGCAGAATGGGTAAAATACAACATATCATCCCGCTATTCCCAGATGACGTATCCCACCACAGCCACACCCGCTGACTAAGCGGCGCCTCCCTCAGCCCAAACGCCAAGACCAGCGCCCGCCTTGACCTAAACCCAATGGGCAGCAACCATCATCATCATCATCCATTTCCATCCACCGCAACATCCACCAGCAATCCCCCATTCTTCGCAGTCAGCCCGGCAGATACCTCACGGCTTCTTTTGAACGAGTCTTGTTAAAACGGCAACTGGGGCGCGAAAAGGGCTCCCAACACACCCAACACCAACACCAACACCAACACCGAGAAACCCGAACCCCCCGGCGGTTCAAGAAGTTGGATATATCAACACCCGACAATTGCTATAACGGACTCTGCACGCCAGCTTCCTCTGTTCAGATTCTAGGTTGATTGATTACCTACCTGCACCGCTATCCGTCCATCTCCGCGCCTCTCCTCCCAACCGTTGATTTCTTTTCCGATTCTACGATTTTACGCAGCCTACGGACGGAAACACCGGTTTTTCGCTTCCTCCCTTAAATCCCGCGAATAACCTCTGCGCTTTTCACCTCGTGTGGTTCTTTCTTTCTTTCTCGCCCTTTTTTTTTTTTTTGGAGGGGTTATTTTTCTTCGTGGTAGAAGAGAGGTCGCCTGTTGATCATGTCTTGGGCTGGTATGTGAGATTCTCTTTTTTCTTCTCTCTTGTGGTTCGCCTAGTTGGGTTGGGGGATAATAAGAGAACGGGGAGATATGGTGTGTCTGTGTTTGTGTCTGTGGGATGCCAGAATCGGGATAACGGATGTGGATGATGGGGATCGATTCGGGAGATCTGCGGGGGGCGAGGTTTTGCGTTGAGATGATATGCATTCTTTGAACATTTTTTTTCCCTTGATGGATGATAGATTTTGCTAATGAGTTTTCTCTGCGGTTGGGTGGATTAGGCTTTAAGAAAAATGTCAACCGGGCGACGACCCAGGTTATGATGAAGACGGGTATGTTGTTATTTATTCCCTTTGGTTTGTGGGGGTGTTGGAGTTTATGTATGCTGTGCTGTGCTGACCTGGCGGCTGCGACGTAGGGCATGTTGAGAAGACGAATGATCGGGATTATGAGATTGAAGAGAGGTATGGATGATCTTTTTTATTGGATTGGTGTCGTTGTTTATACGGGTTAAAGAGGGGGGGCGATGCATTGGAAGACGACGGGTTTGGAAAGGCAGCATTGCTGACATGAGGACTTAGACGCTATCGGACTATGGAGTCTGCGGCGAATCGGCTACAGAAGGAAGCGAAGGGGTATTTAGATTCGTTGCGCGGTGGGTGCTTCCCTTCATTTTCTGCTGTTCTATAGGATGGACGGCCTGTATGCTGACATGACCGTTGGGGAGCAGCTATGACGGCGTCACAAATGCGCATTGCGGAAACGATAGATGCGTTCTACGGAGATGCGGGAACAAAAGACGGCGTGAGCAGGAGTTACAAACAAGCCGTGGAGGACCTCGATGCTGAAACTATCAAGGCCCTGGATGGACCTTATAGGTATGGCCTGGTTCTTTTCCTTCCCAAATTCATCCCATCGAGAGGATTGAACCCTAACCAACAAACCCGCAATCCAGAACCACCGTCCTGGAACCCATCTCCCGCTTCTGCGCCTACTTCCCCGACATAAACGAATGCATCAAGAAGCGCAACCACAAACTCCTCGACTACGACGCCATGCGCGCCAAAGTGAAAAAGCTCGTCGAAAAGCCCGACAAGGACGTCACCAAACTTCCCCGTGCAGAAAAGGAGACCGAGATGGCCAAGCAGGCCTACGAGCAGCTCAACGAGCAGCTGTTCAATGAGCTACCGCAACTAATTGATTTGCGGGTTCCTTACTTGGACCCCTCGTTCGAGGCGCTGGTGAAGATTCAGTTGCGATTTTGTGCCGAGGCCTATTCAAGAATGGCACAGGTGCAGCAATATTTGGATTCCGATACGAGAGAGCAGTATGCTCAGGGCCAGTTGGATAATCGGGTTGAGCAGGTGTTGCAGGAAATTAGAGATCTGAGTATTGCGGGGACTGTTTAAAGTGGGCTTGGTTGGTTGTACTTTGGTTTTTTTGGGGGGTTATTGATATTGCTGTGTTCTTTTTGATTGGGAGGATTAGAAAAAGGAAAATGGTCATTGGCATGTTGAGGTTTGCCTGTTTGAATTTGGGGAAATGGCTTCACGCCCCGTCTCCGCGTCCTTGAGTATGTTGTTTGATATATGTATGACTGGCTTTTTCCCTATGGATGACCAGTCAGTCAGTCAGTCCCATTGCTTCTTTGCGTGTATGTGCTTTACTAATTATATCCTCCATCCCTATCAAAATCAGCCTGTTCGATGTGTTAGGTTTTGCATATATATTTCTTTTTATTTCTTAATTATTTCTCTTTTCTTTATTTCTTTTTCTTTTTATTACTAACCTCTCTGCTACCTTTTTCTTCTTTACTTCGGTTTATGGGACCTTTTCCCCTCCTAATGATTAACGCCCATTATGAATGGAGGTCTTGTTATTAATACGGATATGGATATCAATATACGAACGAAGGGATTTTCCTTCTGGGTTTTTTTATTAGATGACATCTCTCTACCTTCCTCTTAAACTAAAATTTTCTTAAAATTTTTTATTCCACTGCTAAACGTCTCTTCTGCTGTGGTGTTAATGAAGGATGAAAGGCGTCCCCCCCCCTTTTTTTTTTGTAATTAATAAATAATAGGAAGGTTGGAACCCCTAACTTTACGCCTTGGAGATTTATATCTATCTAGATATTAATTTAAGATATTGCCTTCTCTCTGCCCTTTTTTCTGTCTTTTTTCTTTCTTTCTGTTATATACTTTGTATTTGTTGTCGCCGTAATCTTCTTCTCAGCCCTACCTTCTACCTTAATAGTCACTATTCCCTCATCCATGTCGGTTCTTGAGCTTTAGTTGCTCAAAAGTGCCTCTGTGAGCCGGAAGACAGTTTATTGATTATCCAAGAGCTCTACTCGGAAACCGCGCTATCATCAGAATCCTCAAAATCAAGATCAGAATCGTCGCTGTCATCTTCTTCCCCATCATCTCCCTGCTCTCCCTCCCCCCCCTCTTCTTCTTCCTCTTCTTCTTCCTCTTCCCACCCCTCATCATCATCAGGTTCATCTTCACTATCCGAAGTTTCCGCATAATGATAACCTATTTTCACCAGTCAGCATAACCCCAATAACCCCAAACCCAGCTCCTCATTAGCCTCCACATTAAAAGAAGAAGAAAAAAAAAAAGGGGGGGGGGGTGATTACCATCCTCCCTCTCCTCCTCCCTCAACCTCCTCAACTTCCCCCTCCCAAACCTCTCCCCAACCCACAACCCATACTCCTTAACCTCCCGATTCCAACACTTCTCCGAAAACCGACAATAAAGCGTAATCCTATTCTCCAACACCTTCCCCCCCCCTCCTCCTCCTCCCTTCCCCTCCACCTCATCATACCCCTTATCCCTCAACAACCTCCTCCTCTCCTCCTCCCACCCCTCCCCATCCCTCGCCGGAAACATATGCCACCTCACAAAAAACCTCCCATCCGCCCACTTCTCCAACCCATACATCAACAAATCATAAACAAGCCCCATCCTCGCCCCACCCCCCTGCAAATCCTCAAACTCATCCCGAACCTTCGCATCCCGCCTCACCATCCGGTACAGACAACAGTACCCGCGCCGCTTGATCACATCGACGCGCGCCGGCGGCTGGACGGGGAACATGCGCCGCCAGGAGGCGGTGGGGCGGAGGACGGCGCGCCTTTTGCCCGCGTCTTGCGCCCAGGCCATCGAGGCGATGCCGTGCGGGTTGAGGAAGTGGGCGTAGGGTGGGCGGTTGGTGAGGGTGAAGAGGGTTGGGAAGAGGGGGAGGAGGAGCGGGTTTAGGGTTGGGTTGAGGACGGCGTTGGTGGGGTTGGGGAGGGGGTGGAGGTAGAGGGTTTGTTGGAGGGTGGGGGAGGTGGTGATTGTTTGGTGCCAGTGGTGGGAGACGCGTTGGGCGTGGAGGAGGGTGAGGGGGTCGAGGTGGGTGAGGATTGAGGTGAGGAGTTCGGGAGGGAGGGGAAGGGAGGATGGGGATGGGGATGGGGGCATGCTTGGGTCCATGGGTTGTGCGGTGTGGGATGTGATCCCC
Organism: Emmonsiellopsis sp. PD_33; assembly: GCA_032988165.1. Taxonomy (NCBI): domain Eukaryota; kingdom Fungi; phylum Ascomycota; class Eurotiomycetes; order Onygenales; family Ajellomycetaceae; genus Emmonsiellopsis; species Emmonsiellopsis sp. PD_33. The sequence continues at coordinate 525 of JANTQF010000162.1, read as the reverse complement.
CAGAGGGCAGATATGGGGTTATGATTGCTTTTTGAGGATGGAGGGCTGAGGCGTGTGGTCTTTGGCCATTTGGGTATGCGTGATTGCTAGATGGTAGCTATGGAGGTCATAGATGCTTTATATATCCGCGCAACGATGGATGACAACCCGAATCCAAAGCCGAAACCAAGGAGAACAATCTTCATACCCTAGGAGCATAAAAACTAGGCAACGTCGCATTTACCCTGATCAAAATATCAGTCACAGTTATCAGTCACAGTCATCTCCACGGCATCATTTCCAAACACTTACCTTAAAACCATCACAGCCACTTATTACCAGAAGGAAGCCTGGCCTTCGGCCCCCACCCCCCCCCCCCCCCCCACCCCCCCCCACCCCCCCCCCCCCCCCCCCCCCCCCCCCCACTCGAAAACTGGGCCACTGCGAGAGGTTCGCATTAACAAAAATAACACACCCAAACACACTGGCACAGTCAAGACAGGCCACACTGTCCCACTCCATCTCACACGACCAAGACCCTTAGTG
>JANTQF010000161.1:0-78370 GCA_032988165.1 Emmonsiellopsis sp. PD_33 | reverse complement strand
CCCCTCCACAGCGTCTCACCACGATTCGTTGACGTGTATTAAAAAACTATAAGAAAAATGTGTTTTCTAACATGAGAAAACTCTGGAAACAGGCCATGGACACCGACGCTCCCAATGGCGACGCCGACGCGAAGCCCAAAATGCGCAAGGTCAAGAAGCAGGTGCGCAAGGGCGACCTACCCATCTCCTCCGGCACGGGATCGCTCGACACCGCCGCCAAGGATAGGCTATCCGAGAAGGAGAACTCCATGTTTATGGAAGATAAGCTGGTGGCTGACACCGAGGATAAGAAGAATGAGCTCGAGTCGTTCATTTATGAGCTTAGAGATAAGATCGAGGGTGTCTACGCCGAGTATGCGAACGAGGAGGAGAAGACGAGGTTGAAGGCTAAGCTTGATGAGACAGAGGTATGCTCTTCCCCCTCGTTTTCCTTTCTCATGAAAATCAGAATCAAATTCCTAACGCATTACACTTATAACAGGACTGGCTCTACGAAGACGGCGAAGACACCACCAAGGCCGTCTACGTCGCCAAGATGGACGAGGTCCGCTTCCTCGCCGGCCCCATCATCGGGCGCCACCTGGAAAAACTCGAATCCGAGCGCATGGCCAAGGTCAAGGCGCAGGAGGAGGCTATCGCGATGAAGCGCGCCCAGGAGGAGATGGCCAAGAAGGCGGCGGCGGCGGCCTTGGCTAATGATACTGAGATGAAGGATGCGGATGCGAATGGGAATGGCAAGGATAAGGATGAGCCGATGCCAGAGGTTGAGGAGGCTTCTTAGGTTATGATTTTGCTTTTTTTTTTTTTTGTGTTTTTTTAATTGTGGTTTTTTTGTTGGTTGGTTGGTTGGTTGGTTGGCTGTTAGAAACTTTTATGTCCCCCTTTTTTTTACTCTTTATTTTTTTTATTCATAATGTGCAAATGCCCACGAAATGGATTGATTGATGGAATGATGGATTGATTTTATTTGATATGAAATTTTAAAATAAAACATCCTTTTGATAAATAACTAACTACATACATACATATATTAGATATAAGTTGGTGAGGGAGACGGGAATGAAAGGAGGCCCAGGAAGAATATGAGAAAATGAGAGAGAGTTATAATGAACTATCTAACTATCTTACTTCTTATTTCCTTCTCCTGTCTCTTTTACTTTTTGTCTTTGACTTTTTTTTTATACTTAGTTTATACCCTTCCTTCCTCCCTGCCTTTTCTCCTTTCTTCTATATGATCTTCACTAGCTACTATCTACCCCCTTTCTTCTCCCCTTTTCTCCTATTTTAACTTCCAACTTCCTTTCTATTTTCCATATTTGAAAATTTCCAATGCATAGTAATTCCATTCACATTCTACCTAGCTAATTAATAAAATCAAACTCTTATGTCTAGAAAATATATAGTTAACCAGTTCAATCTTTTAATATTTAATAAGTTACTATATAGTTAGGTAGCAGATTAGACTTCCTTTCTAGATGTAGCTATTTTATTTTTCCTCATACTAATAGTTAGTTAATTAACTAAGGGGAAATCTCAACTATACCTATTATCAGAGCAAGGGCATTACTGCGTGTGAAATTAGGAAGGTCTGTGTTATTCATGGGTAACTACTACTACTACTACTAATAACTGATGGCCTTGAGGCTGGAGCTGTGTGAAAGGGCATTTTTTAGTGGAGTTAAAACTATGTAAGATGCTGTATAGCAGATAGAGTTCTTCTTGATCTTTTCCCGGTGGGTTTCAAGCATAATGTAGTGGGTAAGAAGGGTGATTAACTAGTAAAATGTGTTTTTCACTAGCTGGGTTGACACAGAGTGAGTGGGGGATGACTTGGAATTTACTGATTAGGGTGTTCACCAAGTCCTGCTGCTGCTGCTGTTATTGTGTGGTGGTGGTGGACCTGGTGGTGGTAGTGGTGGCAGCTGGTTTGAAATAAGGACTGTGAAAATTCAAACTTCTTCAGATGTCTGATAATGTTGTTATTGTTCAGATCAGTCCTCGCGCGTTGTATTATAGTGGTTTGTTTCCTTCCCTCATTTGGGCTTGAATGTGCTGAATGGATGATCCTATACATGGCATGGGAATTTGTATGTTTTTTATCGGTTTTTCAACTGACCCCTTTTTCCCATGTTTTTACCATGGCCAATTCAAACTCCTCGCACAGGATTCCGCATTTAAACTTCCTGTAAGATTACACGGCAGCAAAACCACTGCGATAACTCGTATGTGGGCCAAGGGGTTTGTTTGGATCAAAACCACGTGGAGGAACGGAGTAACATTTGCGAACTGATATGCAATGTATTGCCTTCTCCTGGATATAACAAAGGACATTGTAAGACTGAAGGTGTATCCATATTCTAGAAAAGAGATGGGGAATGTTGGTCACAATGACCACATTTTAGGGAAGCAAATTGTCGAAGGATGATAGGCATGGTATACCTGTGAAACATGGCCGATGGGAAGCCTCGGTTTCCACTTGATAGAAACCTGGGTGATTTGAGGCGCATGTAGGTGGCCCGAGCCTTCTTGAAGTATATGGTGGGGAACGATAGGTAGTTCCGAGAATTTGGGGTTGCTTCATATTCGACTGCACTGCTTGAATGGATTGGGGAGAATGCGGGTTCGAATGATTTTGTTTGCTGCGGCTAGGTTTGAGCAGATAAGTTACTATTCGTCAAAGCAGTCCTAATCAGGGCGATGTTTGAACCTTGGGGGGCCCGTGGCCATGCTAAAGGTTTTATGCAACCGCGGCTGCTTGACGATGGATCGATCGTTCTTTTCGCACAGGGCAATTGTGCTATCATCGACGAGGTTTGATATAATCAGGTCCTGAACGTCAGGGGCAATGCATTAGTTGCCAAAAGCATTTGGGTCTCAAATAGCTAAATGGTTAGGCTGACTCGGTTTCGAGTTGCCCCTGGTTTGCATGCAGCCCATTCAACCTGGTCTGGAAGCCGCATATCTTCGAAAATGGCAGTGTTGAAACAAACGAGGAAACAAAGGAAGAAAGAAAAATAATTGAAAAATAACCTCAAAACTACCCAGCAATCATAACGTTTTCTTCCAAAGATAGAAATACTTCGTTTTCTGGCTCAGCCTCATGAATCATCCCCCCCTGTGCCTATGACAAGCTGCGCCACAGGAACCGATTTCTGGTGTCTGTGCTCGATAACTATTGAGCTGTATCGGCACTAAGGCAAGCGGATCTTCTCTAAACTAAAGAGACGATGGCAATTCGATGATTTTGGATTCCAACGTTTATGGACGGAGGGCAATTCTTCAGTCGGGAGGAGTGATGAGAGGAGAACGACCCCTCCAAACTCCCGAGCACTGGAAATGATCTCAGTTTTCAACAATCAGCCACCAATAGCGAGCGGCCCACCAGCTATTTGACGGTACTTCTTCCCAAAACGAACCAGCTTCTATTGTCCACAACCTGGCCATGGCGAATAGTCAGAGAAGGATCATCAACCATAGAAATCCCTGGCGAATCCATGTGGATGAACACCTACGCCACTGCCAGTGGTTGTTCATTTTGTCTCAGATCGCTATGGCTTGACACGGCCTCTTTCTATATTTTTAGTTTTAGGTTGAGGTCGGGGACAATTTGGGCCGGTGGGCAAATGTTCTGTGTGCCATGGTTCAGTACAAGAGAGCATTTTGATTCTGGTGGGTGGCTGACAAGCACCGGCGAGACAATCTGCCGGTTCCCCTCTCCCTGAGTTATCGAACTCCCCATTAATGCCGGGATCAACCTGTACTAGCAGGGATACCGGTAGATGTTGCAAAGGAGCAGTAAAACGCTAAACGAAGACTTGCATGAAGAGAAGTGAGCCTCAGCTGAAGCCAGGGTAGATGTTGCTGTAATCCAGAATCAGGGTGGTTATTGTTCCATTGCCCCGGTATCTGCCAACCTTCCCCCAAGCCTCAAGAGCTCAGGCCCATGCATCCTCTAGGCTAGTGCCTGCCCTTTTGAGTTGCCCAAGAGCATATCTGTGGCGCAAACTAAGGCACGTTATTAACTTAGGTGGGATGACAAGCCACTCCTACCCCTCACTACACCGCTTCGACACGTGAAGTTACTGGGGGAATGGTTTCACAAAGAGCGGAAGAAGCTGAGAAACGATGAGTGACACTACATCTTGGCAGAGTATTCCGAGGGTTGGTCTCTCATACTGCACCGCATCAGCTCTGTTGTGGCAGCCGCCATTGGCTGGCGATTCTGGTGCTGCCTCAAGCAAGGAGGCATCCAACGTGGATGATAGCCAGCAAAGACGAGGTTGTTGCAGTGCGTGGTTGGCTGGAAGATTTGTGACCCTGGCGCTTTTTCCCGGCTTTCCGTTGCAGCGGATGGACAGAGTGAGTTCGCATTTGTGTGTCTGATGCCTGCCCTTGTCCGGATGGTCGCAGGTCTCCGGGAGGGCCTAACTAGCGGGTTTTTAGTGGCGGGGGCACGAAATTAAAAGTAGGTTGCTATTTCGGCTATTATTGCTGCTGTTCAGACGTTATCTCAGGCTTTTGGCTCTGTGGCGGCGGAGGGTAGGAGTTATCTGGTAGCATTTCTAGTTTGCGGACAACTACTAGTAGTTCTGGACTCACGTGCTGGAGGAAACGGAGGGAAATGCAGATGCCTATATGGGCGTGGCCTTCAAGCGCGTTTGGCTGCGCCTGCGGCTGGTTGGAATTTGGTGGTGGGCTTCAGCTGGATATCTGTTCGTGAAGAATATAGACGAAGACGATGTTGGATGCGGCTTAAAAGGGGTGGAGTCCGATTTAGGTTAGCGGTGCCCTAACTAAGGTTATCCAATTAGGCATGGGGCTGAGCTCCCACCCCTAACTTATCAGGGCTCCATCCCCGACTGCGGCACGAGGACGCCAGCTGTTATCGGCTGCTGGTCTGTGAGACTGTGACAAGAGTTAAAAGGAAATGGGGACAGAATCGACAATGGGACTAGGGGTAATAAGCAAGTCTTACTAATACTACATACTCCGTACTGGCAGGCATAGTTCCATAGAACCTTAATAGATTAACTACTTAATAAGTTGGAAAACGATTCTATCAACAGGGATCGCGTATTAGAAACACTGAAATTCAGATTGTCCATAAAACAGATTGGTATATCCGCCCATGCGCCACGCCACACAAATTCGTAAAACAGAAGTCCGTCGAAGACGTAAAACAGATTGGAGGAATATGGGAATCTATTTTGTCCAGACCCAGAGCCATTTGACAAACTCTCGCAAGTTTTCTCTTGTAAACCCATCTTCTGGGAATTCCAATCTTCCCTTCCGCTTCTCGCTTGACACCTGGACGCAGTTTCGAAGATCATTGGAGCGTTCTGGACCCCAGTGCGAGAACCGGAACCCATGCTTGGTGATTTTGTACCCGACAATGAGTAGGGCAAATACGGGTAGCTAGAAGAAAGGTTAGATTTTCGCTATGTGGCTAAGAGGGATTTGAACATACAGCAATATATGATGCGATAAACCCCCGGATGCCGAATGGGTTGTCTAAAAACGCAGACACTCCGTTGAATATAACCAGTATAATGCATGTAACCATGCCATAACAAGCTTTCAGCCATTGCCCGTGGGATTTGTAGGGGTACCGAGGGTGGTTACGGTCATAGCAAGCGGCTTGGGCTTCTGAGGTGTTGCCGTATAATTTGACATCGTTTAGCCTGCACGCAGGGATAAAATTTAGGTTATTCCAGAGAAACATAATAGTAGACACATATCGTAGAACGTACGTTTTAAAGAACCCCAAATAAGTCGCGCAGATAACGATATAGACAATCAAACAAGAAACTGTACAGTTTGATGAAAGCTCGGTCAATCTCTGTATATACAGTTAGCAAGCAATCCATTTCGATATCAGGATAGGTATGTATCCCTACTGACCTTACCACTAGCCCCGCTAGGCCCCAAGTATGCAAGACACATCATTGCAGCCGTAACTATGACAGCCCTTAGTGGTACACCAGAGTGACATTGACGCAACCTTCGCGTGATGAACTCTGGTCCAGTCTGATCACGTAGTGCCAAGGTATGCAAGACTCTCGACGCCACGTACATAGAGTTGATGGTGCAGGTAAATGCGGAGAAAAGGAACATAGCGTTGAAAAAGTGGGCGGCAGCTGGAAGTCCTGCTTCAACTACGGCGATGACGAAGATTGAGCGGGAGCTTGCGGATTGGCCGTCGCCGTTCAGGAATGGATGGTCATACGGGACCAGGAACGAGGATGTCAACATGGCAAACGAGTATAAAGTAACCACCCGAATAGAGAGCTTCCGTGCAGCCATCTTCATGCTTTCCGCGTCTGCCAATGCCTTACTTTCTGCTGCTGTTGCTGCAACAATATCCATACCCACGTAGGAGAAAATTACATTGGTAAAGGTTGTCCTATAGGTAGAACTATATTAATATAGATTCACATATACTAGAGAAAGAGGAAACTTACCACACGCCGAGAAAAGTACCAATAGAGCCCTTGACCAGTCGTTGAGCATCACCGTTGTCGTCCCTGACGGTATAGTGTGGGGCAAAAAAGGAATAAGGGGAATCCCAGTCTGGAGGTACGAAGTTAATATCCTCCAAAGATACCAGGTTGGAAGTCCACATACATCTCGTAGATACTGGTTTGTTATAGTATGAATCGCCCCTTGCTACCGTAGATGTCAGCCTCGTTTCGCAGGGATAATCGCAGCTATACTAACGTTGCATAACATCCAGAATAACCATCATCACAATGATCAGCGTGATGAAAATAATCTTGATACTCCCAAAAACGTATTCGAGTTCACCGAAATACTACACGTCCAATGTCAGCATTTATTCTCTTGCTGTATAAAACTGCGAATGCATACCTTCACAGGAAACATATTAATGACTGTTACTGCTACTAGAGCAACAGAAACCCATACTGCAGGATGGACGTTTCCTCCAACCACCCATTTCAGAAAAGTTTTGCCATCGTTATATTCAAATGAGATAGTATTTGCGACAGCAACCAACTGATCGGCAGCGAGTACGGCATAAGCAAACCTTGATATATTAATCAGTTATACGTGCTAGGGAATTACCGTAGGGGTCGGTGGCCTACCAGTATATCCATCCAACTGCAAAACCAACGCCTCGGTCCAAGAAACGCCGGGGGAACTCCATAACAGGGGCGTTCACCGGCATCAGGGCAGTCATCTCTCCCAGACATGAGATAACCGAAGATATTACGGTGCCCATCAGTATATAGGAGAGAACTGCGCCACCAGGTCCAGCAGAAGCAAGCGATCGACCGCTACCGAGGAAAAGTCCTTTAAAAATAATTCGTTACTACTTTTCCTTTTTCGCGGGAGTTCATGAGTGCTAGGGTCATACCATTTCCAATTGTGCTGAAAACCACCCAATCTTTGTTAGCATACTTGTTCTCATATCGCGTATAACGAGGAGGATGGTGAAGAATCTACCCAGAAAATGCAATCATCTATGGCGGGAAATAGTTAGCAAAAATAAGCTTGACCCACCCCAAAGTCGGTTAAGAAAAGCAACCAGACTCACATTAATCTGTCTCTCATTCAACACCCGCCTAGAAAAGAGCAACGCATCAGCAAGAAGAGAAACAAAGCAGAGCTTCAATATGCGTCCGGATCCTTACCAGACGCTGTCCCCGCGAGCCTGTCGATGATCCTCCGCCTGTGCAGCTTCATCGATGAACAAATGGTGCCCAACACGCGCTCCCGGCTCGTTAGTTAGCTCGATGTCGTCGCCATTGAATCCATGCAGGTGAGGCGCAACGTCGTCGGGTTTTTCGTTCTCCATGGGAACCGAGTGATAAGTCACAGGCATGCTGGTGGTATTTTTGCTCGCGCATTCAGGTCGAGAGACAAGCGCGAACGAGGTGGGAGGATATATATGGTCGACAGAGCTCAAAGGCACCTCGTATTCGTCCCATTCCCCTTCTGGCTATTGTCAAGAGACTGACGAACGCGCAGTGATCAGCGATTCGGCCGCACCGCCCCTCTGCAGGACTGCCAGTGGCCGCCGGTGCGAGTGTATCCCAACCTCCCTGCCCCGCCGGGCAGGGAGTGACACGACAATCAATGCTAGCATGGGCGGGATGCAGAGTGTGTCTGGGCACGCAATGCGATTGGCGAGCCGCCAGCCTTTCACCACCTTCGTGCCGAGCTTGAGAAACGAGGAGAGGGCGGACTAGACAGGCCGAGCCAATGCGGGTGGTGCCCATCAACCCTTCCCATGCCTGGTGCCAAAGCTAGCAATCTTCACCAGCCATGATTTTCATGATTCCCAAATACGACCTCGTATAATCCCCCCCGAACGTTAGTTTCCCGATGAGCCGCACGGCCATCCCCTTCCCATGGTTGCCAGGACCTGCGACGAACGAACGACGTTTGAAATCGTCCAGGCAGGGTTGATTGGCTCAGCCATGTGAGGTTGGACTGCATGTCTCTTCTCGAACAGAAGACGAAGGTGCTGGGAAGAAATTGCTGCTATTATTACATCGGAATGCCCAGTCTCTAAAAGTCTCGTCCGTATGCATGTATGTACTACCTCCATAATTTGCCGACTATATTTCCTGTGAAATGCCGAGCATTCTCACCATGGTCTTCTCTTAACTGCATTAACTCCTTAGAGTAGGTAAGCCCTCTCCGCCAACAATCAAGCCTCGAACCACCAGCCGCCCAGGCTACCCTTGAACCCACCCAAGCGAGCCACATCCATGGTATGTCACCGCTTGATACTGCGGTGGGGGGGTAAGCAGGGCACACCGCACTAAAGGATCCTGCTAATCGTTCAATAAGGAAGATACTTTACAGATAGAATTCCAGTTCCCCCGCAGATCATATTCGAGAACCAACATTTTCAACATTGAACACGCGGTACCCTAACGGTGGAAAGATCCAACCACTTGGGAGCCGGCCTACGTGGGGAAGAGCCTCAGAAGTCGGATCCTCGAATGCGATGGCTACTACCGCAAGCTCGTCATCTTTGTCTTTGCACTTGGGTAATGTCTGGAGGCTCCTCGCGCTTCGATGTGACATTGAAGATGTCATCAAGGAACTGTTAGGGCACTTTTCGCTGGAGAAAATATACGCTGAAGGCGATAAAAAGGCCTATCAGAACTTAGTCACAACGCTCATTTCACAGTTAAACGTCATTTTCGCCTTTCAACGCTTATCTCTACCGGCCGAAAAAGTGCACACGGGGCCGTATCTTGGGTTTCTCGCAAGTTGGGAAACGTCCTTGAGATGCGTCGAATTCGTCCTACAGGTCATTGAGGAGGGCCGCGATAGCCTGTGGGAAGCTCGCCAGTTGCGAGACGGTTATCTAGCAGAATTTCTTTTATCCTCCTTACGATTCCTCACTCTCCATCCGAAAGGGCCAGCGGGCCAAAGGGCGAGAGAGCGCCGCGATCGATTCTCGCGCATCCATAGATCATTGGAGAGGGTTTATGATAGTTACCCAGGTCCGAAATCCTTCCTTTTACAAACTAGTATAGAGATCACTGGCGCTTTACGCAATGATCCCGACTCCCTCTCCCTTCCTTCAACATTGAGATATGATCTTCCAAATCTAGGAACAGAATTGGTGAGCGATATCAAGCCCTCTTGAAGAAATATATTCCTTCTCAGGCTAACTGTTTGTACCTGGATTTATTTAGTACCCTCTTGCCCCCTGCCTACTTTCGGATTCTGTTTCTATCATCGTTCCACACAATGGATCAAGTGATGACTGGCTACGACAATTCCTGGCATTACGAGATGTGACGCTCTTCGTCGTGGGAGCAAATATCCAATACACAGTGAATAGGGAACTACGAAATACACAGCTCCAAGCAACAACTGCTGAGACTCGGAACGCGATCTTTACCGCGCTCGATAATATCAAATTGCCCCATCACCTCTCCAAAACAGATCTAATTTCATCTTTTACCGATACCTTCCGAATTGTTCTCCCAGACACACACAATGTCGCTAGCAAGGAACCCTCCGAATCTGACGATGACAATATAGGCGACGCACTTGACAGCCTATGCGCAAAACTCGAAAATCGCATGGTGGTTAACCGTGTGAGTGACAGGGAGTTATTGCACGGTATAACAGAAATCACCCGGAATATTGCGTTATTCGACGATCCGAGTGGCCAGTTTAGGACGGCACGGCCCAGACTGTATGTGCTGAACTGTCGAAAGTGTCACTTAGCAGGGTATTCCCAGTTAAGATATTTCAAAAACATCCACCTTCCAGTATGTGATACATGTTTACTAAAGGCTCATTTGCTCCGTTTTCTCCGTCACAGTTTTGTGTCTTACCTTGTTCTTGCTTCTAAAGGGGCCTTTGAATCCATCTACTAACGTCTATTTTTCTTACAGTTAGACCCTGGTGAGGGCACTGAAATTATTCTTCCGCCAGGCTCAAAATGCAGACATTGCGGGGATGTTGTCACAATGGCCCGTGAGATCCAACTTGCGCGGCGGACATGGGATCTTCTTTCCCCCCTTGAATCAAACGCGGATACGATTAACGTAGAGAGACACCTGCCTACCCAGTTTCAATTAGGTGCCCCAAAAGCGGAAGCGGGCAATTCTTTCCACCCCTCGGATAACAGTATGATCAGCCCAACAAGTCCGAGGAACCACGGTGCTGAGTCCCAGTTCGCGCGACCTGTATTTCCATTTCCCTCCATGTCAGATCGCTCTAATTCCGCTACCCCAACACCTTCGTCTCCATATCCGCCATCAATCCATCCTAAATTCGACCAATCGCGATCAGATTTTTCGCCCTTGGAAAGTCGAGCTTCTTTAGTCCCCCCTGAAACACCAAGAACCGTTAGTAGCTCTACCGAGTCCCGCCGCTTTTCTCAAGATTACGTCAATCAAATGCCCAGAACCGGGAAAATGGCGTCTACCCCGACGTTCGATTCTATTACAAGATCGACAACTACGACGACCTCGAGGCCATCTGACAAAGGGAAATTGGGCTGGTTGACTGGACGAAGGAGAGAATCCGTTGGCGGTTCGGGGGCGGGAGACACAAGTTCTATTTCCTCCTCGGCCATAGAATCCCAAAGAATTGACGAAATCTCTCTGAAAACTATGGTAAATTCAGTGAAGAGTTCCAAGGTGAAAGGGCCTAGAACCATCAATGTTTATCTTTCTCAGAATTCGACATACGCACTCTTCTGGACCCAAACCACGATACTGCTTTCGGACGTCGGAACCTCTCCTCCCAGCGCGATACGTGGATTCTCAACCGAAAGTACGTGCCTTCTAGCAGCCGTCAGCAGAATGTACCTAGCGTATGTTATCGGGACTCGAGATAATAAACTTACTGTAAGTCGGACTTTAGCCCGTTGCAAAACTCTCGCGTTTCTAACGTCTAGTTCGAACAGCTCCGGATAGTTAACTTGATTCAGCCATCAACTCCTGCTGTTGAATATCGGATGTCTTCAAAATTATGGTGCAAATGTATTACCATCTGTCCAATGGAGAATTACGTTGTGGTCGGGTTTGAAAACTCGATTGTCCGGTTCTTCAAAACTACAAATACCGAAGCTCCACGAGAAGACCGGCTCCATAGTGTTTCGCACAGAGAATGTAAAAATTGTACGTTGGATACACTATCATTCTCCAGAGACGGCCTTGTCCTACTCGCCAGCACCCGAAATCCTCAAGGCACTATTCAGATATTCCAATGGAAATTCCCATTCCTGAAATTCACAGAGTTACAGGCTTGTAGGTACTATGTGCCTCTCCATGAATCGGAAGATAACGGGGTATCGGCCGCCATATATAGGTCGTCTCGGAGAGGCGACGATTTGATATGCATCTCAACCTGGACCCAGTCGGGGGTTCCCGTCCTAGTCCATCCTCTAGAAGGCAATAAAACCGAAATAAAGTCTGATGCTAGTCGCCATTCGAGAGTGGGGAACAGGATACAATGCGCTTCTTTCTCACCCTCCGGCTCGGAGCTTGCTCTCGTAAACGACAAAGGCTATCTGTACCAGGTATCGAATTTGAATTCAAGTCCAATGGATTTCAAGAAACTTGCCACATCGAAAGAACTTACGTCGAAATCGGACTCGTTTGCATTATCTTACATGTCAATCATGGAAGAAGATGTCATTGTTCTAGCATGGGTTGATCCAGTGAAGGGGGCGGGGATGATCAAAAAGATACCAGTAATATGCCAAGTAAGTTTACCTCTGCGGTATTATCCGTCATGCTTTACTCCACGTTTCTAATACCGAAAATAAAAAGGGCGATTCTAACCCGACAATCATGCCTCCTATCCCGCCTGAACCTCCTTCTCCAAGATTCGAGCTTCCAGGAGATATAACGGAGATACCTCAGAAACATGAGGCAGACGCCTTGCCACTGAAGAAAAAAGAAAAACCGGCCGTTGAATTGCCTGCAGAGGAGGCAGGCTTCTTTAGGCGCCTCCGACTCTCCAAATAACCCGCTCTAGACGGACGGTATGGTGCCGTTATATTCGGAGATAACCCGCATGGTGCTTTTATTAGACTCATGTGGATTATTAAACAGCGCGCTGGTACCATGATGCAGGCAGATTCCCGGCAGACCGGCAGCTCCACCTATTGGGAGTACCACGTCCTCTCTAGCACTTGGGTCTAAGCGGCTGACGACAAACACATCTAAACTACGCCTAGATCCGAAAATATCCAATGCTATGGGGGTAGCTCCCTCTACAGCTTCTTTTATAGCACGCAAACGTGTATTCCCTAGCATCCGGTGGCGTCAATAACGAAGCATACGACAGGGCCGCTGTTTAACTTTTTATATCCTGGCGTCTGGGGCGGCACAAATTATCAATTTTCGTTTTCAGACAATATTTCGTTGCGAAAGTTATGTTTTATATACCCCGGGGGTCTCTCATGACTGGTAGTTGATATTTTGGCGTTATGGATTGTGGATGTCGTTTCTTAAAAAGAATAAAAAATATTACTGTTATCCAGTAAGAATCATATTTGAACCGAACAGTTCCGAAGAGAAATTGCTATATTCTTTCTCGAAGCCCTCCCCGTTGAAACATGTACGCTCAAGGGCTTTACTCATCCCAGTGCCTTAAAAATTAGGCTCCATATAATCCAATGGTCATTCGCGTAACTAGAATATAAAATTCCAAACCGAATCATGCTTCTCATGGCGTTCTTGCAGCCCGCCTAGAAGCCCTCTCCCAGGTTTAATCAAGGTCGCTCGAGAACACACAAAATAGGGCGTCCAGGAACCACTATCGCGGCGCAACTGGCCCCCCAAAAAATTCTATCAAATGCACACTTCTATACACAATCCTTACCCTAGCACCGCCTTGATCATAGACTCTTGAGACCCCTATATCTCCGGCTGCCGATTGCCGGGTATAGCCGAAGCCATATGCTTAGTCATTCAGCCGAAACCTTAACTAGACCACGGTTCACGCTAAACTCAATGCGAACTTCCCCACACTTTTCGGTCTTTTCAGAATGCCGAGGTCTACGACTCCACGCAAGCCTACAGCCGGCAGAGAGCCGCGCATTTTTTCGGGTATGAATATATATAGGAAGCTCTGGATCTGATTGTTATTAAAGGCTTCTTGCAGGATATTCTCCAACTATCTGCGCAAGTATACACGGGAACAGAGAGTCAAATATTCCAAAAATGGCCAACGAAAGACTCCAAGCCGTCCTGGCCCAGTTGAAGCCCACTACCGGCGGACAGAGCGCGATTGACAAGATGTGAGTCTTCTTCCGATTTATTCTTATTTTCTTTTTTATGGTTTCGTTATATTATTGTTCCATGTATCGAAAAAACATGGCTAACTGCGAGTGGACTCTAGCACACAGAAGAACCTTGACGATGTTGTCATTACATTGGCTCTCCGGACACCAATGGCAAAGGGCTTCAAGGGCGGCTTCAAGGACACTGACCTCGACTACCTGGTCTGCGAACTGTTAAAAGAGGTCGTGGCCAAATCGAATTTGGATCCAAAAGTGTTTGACGATGTTGTTATGGGCAATGTATGTAGAACTTCTATTTAGCATCCCTCCATCTTAAAACCAAGCAGGATGCCAGAGAGAGAAGGAGGGACAGATCTATGCTTTTACAGATAAAACATACTCATATACCACGTCTAGGCCAACAACGCCAAAGCATCCACCATCTGCCGCACCGCCGCTCTTGCCGCCGGAATCCCCTACACTGCCGGCGCCGCAGCAATCTCCCGCTTCTGCTCCTCAGGTCTCATGTCGATCCAAAATGTCGCCTACGAGATCCAAGCTGGCGCTATCGAAGTCGGCATTGCCATGGGTGCCGAGTCCATGAGCAAGGGACCCGACCGGACTCCCAAGCCCTTCCATCCTGAAATCATGAAAACCCCAGATGCTGCGGATTGCGTGCAGCCCATGGGCCAGACGTCTGAAAATGTCGGAGATGACTTCAAAATTTCCCGGGAGCAGCAGGATCGGTATGCGGTCGAGTCGTTCAGAAGGGCAGAGACGGCGCAGAAGGCCGGGTGGTTTGAAGAGGAGATTGTTCCGATTAAGACCACACTTAAAGACCCAAAGACGGGCGAGGAGAAGACCGTCGTCATCTCAAAGGATGAGGGGCCACGATATGGCACGACATTTGAATCGTTGAGCAAAGTTCGACCAGCCTTCCCTCAGTTTGGGAATAAAACCACTGGAGGAAATGCCAGTCAGGTTACGGATGGAGGTAAGTTATTTTTATCACCTTTTCCTTGTATTAACATCACATTATACTAATCTAACCCACTAGCTGCCGCTGTGATCCTCATGAAGCGCTCCAAAGCCATTGAGCTCGGCCAGCCAATTCTTGCCAAATTCGTTGGCGCCACCGTTGCCGGCGTTCCTCCTCGCATCATGGGTATTGGACCCTCCATCGCCATCCCCAAACTCCTCTCCCAACACAACTTGCGCAAGGAGGACATTGACATTTTTGAAATCAACGAGGCCTTTGCGTCTATGGCCGTCTACTGTATTGACACGCTCGGGCTGGATCATGCAAAGGTGAACCCATGCGGTGGTGCCATTGCGTTGGGACACCCACTGGGTTGCACTGGGACGAGACAAGTCTGTACTATTTTGAGGGAGGCGAAGAGGACGAAGGCAAAGGTGCTTGTTACTAGTATGTGTATTGGAACTGGACAGGGGATGGCAGGTTTGTTTGTTAATGAGCAAGCATAAGTAAGGGGTAAAAGGGACGGAAAGTGAAAAGAGGCAGGAGGGATGAGGGAGTTTTGAGGGTATCTTTGGTACATAACTTTGATATCATTTTCGAAATACACCCATAACCTTCAAGGTATTTTGAGAATGTGCAAATTTATGAGGCGGTCGGTCAAGGGGGAAAGTCGGCACGCCAAATTGACAACTAAACAGAACAATATTGGTTATTGAAAATAGAACCCTGAGAGCATTTTCTGTCTAAAGTACACAAACCCTAATGTCTGCCCAGGGGTTGGTTATCTAAGAGATTGTATTCGTCAGGGGCCAGTTGGTCACATGACACGATTGCCCTAACTAACCTCTATGATATTGAGTCGATGAGGCTGAGATGCATGGTCTCAGGGTTGGCAGAATGCGATGGATCTTTTGCTCCCTTAGTCTTGCTTTGAAACTTTTTCTTCGTTATATTGCCCGCATCGACTTCGAAAAATACTGCTCTCTAAGTCGCCGAAGTAGTACTTCTTTATCCCATTCAGCCTGAGAACAGGGGCAAGAACTACTAGTACGACAATGACTCTCACAGACGACACACTAAACGCTCTGAGAGGAGAGATTGTCTTAGCCGCAAAAGCCTCAATTGAATCCATAACTCGGGAAACTAGCCGCGGAGCTGGTCAAGGTCTTCTAAAATCACAAGCTCCTCCCTATTATCGCACACGAACGAGATGCCCTATGTGACCTGGAATTTTTCTGGGGGCATCCACTTCTCTACACTAAGAAGCAGTACTCCTCTTACCCTTCAGCTTCTCTTATCTTTTTGAAAGAGAACGGATCGTCGCGTAAGTGTGATGCTGTGATATGCACATAATAACCGGCGCTCTGAATAATTCTTTGGTCTAGCTCAAAGCTATGAATGTCGAGAGTTCGGGAGTTTCGAGGGTTTTTATGGAGATTTCAACAAGAATGATTTAGTGAGTAGTCAATGAATCCCTTCCATGGTCCACATGCATGCTTCAAACAAACAGCTAATCTATATCTATATAGAGTCGAGGCTGTCGAGGTAGTCTTTGGTTAACTTGCATGAATCTAGCAAATTAAGATACGATGGACTCTCACACCTTACAGTATCCTAGGGAGAAGGAACGAGATGTTGGAATTGCAAGAGCCCCTTTTTGGTCTTAAATGCAAGTTTCCGTTTGGTACCATCTGCAAAGCAGGAGCTGTGGCATTTCTTCTTCTGGCAAAACCCCTTTTTGGCGTCAGCTCGCCAGACATTTATTATCTTATACAGACCATTTTAGACGCCGGTAGAAGGGAACAAGGGCGGAGAATTTCTGGCCTCTCCAATTCCAGCCGTCTTCCACGACTGTCTAAAGGTACGCTCCATGCTATTGATGACAAATGATCATAATGCATACTGAATTACATTGTAGCGGACGTATACCCGAGCGGTGCTTGTCAAGAAACACCCTCAGCAGAACGACCTACTTGATCGACTTTCAAACACAACTATCCCGCTATGCCTCTGCAGCGCTGCGCCAGCTCTTCAACAAAAGAAACTTTCATTTTCTCTAGGTCTTCCCAAATATCAGATCAATTCACAACAGGTGGATATCTACCAGCCACACTCCAAAGTGCCTTCATCGAACGTTCACTGGGCCATCTGGGGATTCCAGTCCAAGAAGGCTAACCCCTGGACATGAGTTGTGTCCATGTCACAACACCATGCCTTCAAAGATAATATCCATTACCTCCTTCAAAATGACTCAGACAGTTCTCCACATCTTCTACAAAACTGGACAAATTGCATTGAATACATCTACAAACTGGGTATAAACTATTCTCAATTAGCCATTCGCGAGGCCTTAGGAGAGTTGGAGAGCCTGGTAAGTGGTTAACCAGACTAGCAATCACTGCTCTTTCACTTTCAAGCTAACCCCCTTGGAAGAGATACTCCAATGGCACCAAACCAAAAGCACCATCAGCTCACATTTGCCTAATGTTGATAAATTTATTCACATTCTACAGTCAGTTATCACTGAGATTGGGTGAGAAAGTAGAAACTTTCCCAGATGATTGAGACTTGGCCTCTGTTCCGAGGTGGATAAATGAGATTGAGAAACACTGTCAAGTTCTAGCAAATGAATGCACTGCTGTTTCTGAAGAGGCCAAGGCAGTCCACTTGTGCAATCAATCTAAATCAACCCCTGCTGACTGGAGCTGCCATTAAATATCCTAGAACACATAGGTCTATATCAATCTAGAACAGATCACACCCTAACAATTAGAGCCTCCATGTATGTGCTAATATCATCTACAGCAGCTCATATTCAATGTCTTGCCATTTTACCCTTCCCTACTGATTCATTATCCTCAGACTTTTTTTAATATGAACTTTCAACATATAAATCAACTATCACTAGATATTAAATACTACTTTGCTGCTTCTATCCTCCTCATTGCCATCACTATCACCCTACTACTATTTATTGCCCCTTTCTTTCAATTCATAGTTTATTACCAGTTAAAGATATAGTAGTCCATAGTGATAAATATTCAGCATGTTTTTTTTACTAAAATACATGCAGAATTGCATACACTAATTAAGATGTAATAGTTAGTAATAAGTATAGTAGTAGGGTAGTGTCAAGTCACTAATCCCAAATAGGCCTAGTATTATCTAAAAGGGAATAGTGGCTTGGCAGTTAGTTACTTACTAGTATTTATCAAGCTATTATTTCTTTTTAGGACTGATTTTCCAGTCATGTGATTTTAATCATAAATAATCTGGTTTATAGTAAAGGACTGGTAAAATCTTGTAATATAAGTAATTTATTTTTTAATGAATTATAAGAAATTTAATAAAATATATAAAAAAAATTAATTTTAAAATTCTATGTAATTTAATATTAAATTTTAATATTAAATTATAAAATCTATAAAAAGTTTATTATTTTATATATTTTTAATGACTTTTTTGTTTTTAAAATATTATCTAATAAATATATATATTTTCAAGTAGAGAGCCCAGAAAACTATTAAGTTATTTTTTAAATATTTTATAATAAATTAAATAAAATAGCTAAAAATACCTAGTTTTAAAAATATAATAGATTTAACACTGGTATTTTATACTAAATAATTAAAAGTAGAAATATTCTATTATTATTATTATTTTCTAGTTATTTAATTTTAACTAATATTTTATTCTTTATTTTAACCATTAATAAAAATACTAATAAAATAGCTAAAAATAGCTAATTTAAAAATAACAATAGATTTTATACTAGTATCTCATATTATATAGTAAAAAGTAAGAATATCTTATTATTATCATTATATTTTAGTTATTTAATATAAGGTAATATGTTATTTTTTATTTAAACTATTAATAAAAATAGTAATAAAATAACTAAAAATTGTAACTTTTAAAATTATAGTAATAAAAACTATAAAAATTTATATTAAAAAGTAAAAATTAGAAATATATTTATATATTTATTATTTTTAAATATTTAAACATAATTATCACTATATTATCTAATTAAACTAGTTATAAAAAATAAAATAAAATAGCTAAAAATATTTAGTTTAAAAATTCTAATAGATTTAATATTAATATTCTATACTATACAGTAAAAAGTAAAAATATTCTATTATTATTATTATTCTTTAGTTATTTAATGTTAACTTACACTTTATTTTCTACTTTAACTACTAATAAAAATAGAAATAGAATAGTTAACAATATTTTCTTTAAAATTATATTAAATATAATATAATATTATAGTATTATAAAGAAAAAATAAATATACCTTTATATTTTTATTATTTTTAACTAAATATATTATTATAATATAATATTATTCATTTAACTACTAGGAAAAAATTAAATAATACAGCCAAAAATATTATATATTAAATTTATATAATATTTTAATACTAAAATTTTAATATTATAATTTTAATATATAAATTTCCCTATAATTTTATAATTTTATTACACATATATACTTCATATTATAGAATATTTATAATACTTAGTCACCTATATAGCTTAGTCAGACCTTATAATATAAATAGCTATAAATAGTCTAAAAATGTAGAGAATGCAATCTTATTCTATATAATATTTTCATTTTAAATTTTCTTAATTATAATTAGTAGTATATCTTTATAAAAAATATAAGATTCTCTATAAGTTTCCTAATCTTTATAATAAGTTATTATTATATTTTCCTACTCTCATTACTTCTACATTTTCTTTAATAGGTCTCTATTTCTTCTTTATCTCTTCTATTTATTTTATCTACTTTATAGACTTTTCTTCTTTAAAAAAGCTTTATTTACTCAGACCTTATTCTTCTTATGAATAACTCTTAATATCTAGCAGCTAAATAGCTTTATTCATATTATAAATAATTTTAATTAAATTATATTTTTATTATTCTTTACACATACTATTCTACTTGATCCTCCAGTGAATCTGTGAATGTCTACCTCAGATTGCTGAGCTTAATGAGAGAATTTCAAATTACTCATAAAACTTTCATAGAAATTACTCTATTATAATTATTCTACTTACTTATATTTATTTACTATATTACCTTCTAATACTAAGAGACTGTTATATAAGTTTATTATGTTACATTCAGATTACCTTTTACTTGTAAAGTGATTACTTAAAGCCTCTCATACAAATTTTCTCATATATTTCTTAGAAATTACTTACTTTTCTATCTCCCCTGAAAAGCACTTTTTTCTTTCTATTTTTTCACATTTTTTCTGAGATTTTCTGTGATTCTTTCCCTAAAAGAATATAATGTATGTATATTAATTATATTGACATGTATCTTCTAATTACTTTTATTTTAAAAAAGTATAGTATCTTTTTTACTTCTACACTTTTCTATAAACTCTTCCCCTTAAAAGATCTATTCTATCTAATGATAGTTATTAATGTCAGCAGCTCTTATATTTAGAGAACTATAGAATAATCTTTTACATTTAAATAGTAGAACTTACTTATTAGATAATTAAGTATTTTAACTTTAATTTTCCTCATTATGACTCCCTATAGGATAATACTATTATAAGAGTGACTTTTGTCATTAAGTGTACTACTTATTTAAGCCTCCCACTGAAGTCTAGGTAGACATCTATAGAGTTTTAAGGTCATATATGGTTGTATGCTAACTTGCATGGAAATTCTAAGAATGTTTAGATAGTCTCACTAATATCATTAGACTAGCCTATTAATTAATTATTGCTGAATCAAGCTGTCACTAAGTTCTATAATTATATAGATTACTTTAAATAAAGCTATATGTTCAACTACTAGAAAGAAGCATTCTTTAAGACTTTATCAGTATAATAGGTATACTTTCTATTAGGTTTAAAATTTTACTTAGAGGGTAATATACTATCTCTGTAAATTGACCCAGTCTCAAGTAGTATATTATTCTATAGTGCATCTCAGCTGATGTCTATAGAGTCTCTAGAGACTCTAATTGTAACTTTAGTGAATAAGTAATAATTCTCACAGCTGTCATCTATTAAACAGCCAGATAATATATTAAATATGAATAATACTTTAGCTGCTATAGACACTAATGAATCTACTGATAATATAGGCTTCATTTTATATTAAATATAAACTCTATGAGAGCTACTTTCTTATATCAGAGCTTTAATTACTCAGCTAGCACCAGTTCAGTCACCAGTGCAGCTGTCACCTGCACTAATAATGTTGATTACTCTATAGAAACCTCAGGACATCAGTTTTTTCTACCTCAATATACCTATATTATAGGGCTATAATAATGTTATTAATAAAGAAGGTAAGATCTACTACAGGGATATACATATATTTATAAACTGGCTTAAGATTGCAGTCTTAACTAGGAATGCAGTAAGAATCTGATAGAATTTAAATTTATACCTTAAAGAAGAGGTAAAATTCTAATGGAATCAGAAGCTAAATAATATTATCTATATAAAACTTATTATAACTAATAATAGAGTAAATAAGTGGATTAAAATCCTCTAATAGTGATTTATGAAGGGCTACACTTTTATACCTTATATCTATAGCTTATCTGAACTTCACCTGATCTTCAATCACTTAATTAGAGGTCTTTAACCAGGCCTTTATATGAATATTTATTTGCTCTGATCTCATATAATTCTCTTCTATTTATATTATATAATTTTATGATTTCTTTTTCTTTTTCCTTTCTTTCTCTAATAATTACAATCTTAATTTTAATATTTAACTTATATAATTTATTAATTAGAGTGCATCCATTACATTTTATAATTACTCATTTAATCTCTTCTTAGAGATCTCTAATATTATATTCATCTTTTAAATATAACTTATATATATAGTAGAATCTTCTGAATACAACTTATATGTACAGCTAATTTCTTTAAATTTTAATAAATGCTAATAAAATATCTTTATGAGATATCAGCTCTATATAATTTACTCAGTTCAGCTCTGCCAGATGATGTGTTAGTGAAAGGCCTTAAAGCTCTAATAATTTATATTAATATCTCATGAGATTTTCCTTTAACTTATATGAATCCTCTAAACTCTTAGAATTCAATCAATCTTTTATATTCATTATAAATATAGATCCTCTACATGAAGATAGCCTCTCTTCTTAAAGCTCTAAAGTTAATCTCTAAAATTTCATTTAATAGCTTACAGCTTAAATCCAGAGCCTCTCTAAATAGATTCACATGCCTGCTTTGATCTTAATGCCTATTTTAACTCCTACCTCCTCAACTACTCTATCAGATGATACTATAAAATATCTAAAAGAGAAACTTACTATATTAGTAACTTTTAGCAGTAAAAAGCTCATTAAATATCCTACCTAATAACTTAATGTTGTAGCTAAGATTAACATTAATAATCATATAATTAGTAACTTAATAGATTAGATATAATATATCCTCTTATAACTCTTCAGTATTATCTCCATCTAATTCCACTTTTAGATAAAGACTAATTTGTACTTCTTATTATCTCCTGATGTTATTCTGAACTAGCTAGATATTTTATTCTCTAATCTTATAGTGATCTTAAAGGCTTTCATCTGACTGCACAGTATTTACTAGTAAACTCTCTCACTAACTATCTTTCTTCTAATGTTTGATTAGAAGATCTTCAAAACTAATAGATAGTTATAGAATAATATAATTAAAAAGACTATACTTAAGAAAGTCATTAATTTTAACTTCCTACAGTAGACTGTCTCTATCTGAGAACCTACTTTATACATCAACTATTATATAGAACTTCATAAGATAGAGAATAATCTATTTAAAATTAAAGTTATTAAGAACTGATTCTATACTAATACTCTCACTAATTTTAGAGAAGCTTTCCTCAGAGTAACTCAGCCCTGCAATTTAAATACTATAGATTAAGAGCTGATAGCTTGCATGAATAGCTTCTATATCTCTAATATAACTACTACTACTATTATAGACTACTATACTCAAGAAGTTTATATTAACTGTAATAAACTCAGATATAGAGCTACTAACTGCTATAGTATCTATATTCCCCTGAAGCTACCTATATGATCTATAAATATATAGATCAAGCCTGAGGAAGAGGAGAACTTTAAGAATACTAAATCAGACTTAAGAAAAAACTAGCTTTTATGTGAAATTATAAGTAGAAACTCTCAGAGTTAGATAGGAAAATCTTTAAGAAGAAAATAATAGTTTTAGTAATTCTTATATCTATTATAGTTAATCATTTTTTTAATATGTATGTTATAGTAGATAATAGCTACTGTTACTTTATAATAATTCATTCTTATATGATCAACTATTATAATCTCTCATATATTCTAATTGTCCTCTAAAGGATTGAAGGTGTTAGTGGTGACACTGATGATTTCATATAAAATATGATGAAGCTTAATGTTGATGTTAATAGATTCCTCTGAGAAAATACTTATATATATAAAATTAAGAATCTTCTATATGACTTCATATTAAGCCTATTTTAATTATTCAAACATTAAGCTCTTATTAATATATGCAACTAGTATGTTGTATTTCCTAGAAATATTTATATGTCTGAAAAAAATATCTATAGAACTACTAATCTTCATTAGATCTCTATTAATATCTTTAAGCTTCTCTAATACTATAATTAGAAGCTTAAATTCTAATCTTCTATTAAAATCTTCATTACTAGTATATCTGATATAGAGAAAGCTTTCTTTCAACTCTTTAAGAAATTAAAAATCAACTCTATAATAGTCCTTCTCCTGCACTATCATGAATTCCTCAATATTTTTAATTATAAGGCTGCTAAGAAGCTCCTATCATTCCATAGTATGTATAATTATTATATTAAACTTAAAAAGACAGATAGCAAAGATCTTCAGCTACCCTGA
Organism: Emmonsiellopsis sp. PD_33; assembly: GCA_032988165.1. Taxonomy (NCBI): domain Eukaryota; kingdom Fungi; phylum Ascomycota; class Eurotiomycetes; order Onygenales; family Ajellomycetaceae; genus Emmonsiellopsis; species Emmonsiellopsis sp. PD_33. Next base: position 54,748 of record JANTQF010000161.1, on the reverse strand, counting down.
GGACTCCTATATAATATATCACACAATGAACTATTTATACTCTATAAGATCCTTAATGATCTTCTTAATAAAGGTTTCATCTGAGTTAGTTATTTACCTGCTAGTATGCTCATCCTTTTTACTAAGAAGTCTGATGGAGACCTTAAATTTTATATAGATTATTATAGCTTTAACTAACTCATAAGAAAAGATTATTATCTACTATTATTAATTAATAAGACTCTTAAATAAATCAGATAAGTTAAGTAGTTCATAAAACTTAATGTCATCTCTGCATTTTATAAGATCTAAATTACAGAAGAAGATGAATGACTAACTATCTTTTATATAAAATCTAATCTATTTGAGTGGATAGTTACCCTCTTCAGCCTTATAAATACTCTGAGTACCTTCTAAAAATACATTAACTAAACCTTATAAGACTATTTGTATGAATTTATTTCTATTTATTTTAATAATATTCTTATCTTCACTAATAAATCCTATAAATAGCATTAAGAGTATATCTGAAAAGTTCTCATCTATCTCTATAAATATAATCTCCCAATTAATATTAATAAATCTATCTTTAAAGTTTAAGAAATAATCTACCTTAACTTCATTATAGAAGCAGGAAAGGGAGTTCATATAGACCTCAAAAAGATTATTACTATTCTTAAATGAGAGGCCTCTATAATTATGAAAAATATATGAGACTTTCTAGAATTTATAAATTTCTATTAATATTTCATTCAGAATTTCTCTAATATTATCTGACTACTAATTAACCTCACACATAAAGATTAATAATTCTAATAGTCTAAAGAAGTAGATAGAGTATTTACATGCTTTAAGTAAATATTTATCTCTATTTTAATACTTATTATATTTAACTCTAATTACTTAATAGTGGTTAAAATAGACTCTTTCAGTTATATTATAAGTAGCACTTTTATACAATAGGATGATGAAGGTGTTCTATAATTTTATACATTTATATTTAAGAAATTCAACTCTACTAAAGTTAATTATAAGATTTATAATAAAAAACTCCTCATTATTATCTGATGCCTGGAAGAATAGAACTCTAAATTTTATAATATGAAAGACTTTAAAATCATTATAAATTATAAGAATCTCTAATATTTCATTATAATCTATAAACTCTCTGAATGTTAGATGTGCTAAGCTAAATTTCTTAGTTAATTTCATTTTATAATTTATTATTACTCTGACATGGAGAACTCCATGGCTAATACTCTCTCTTAATATGAATAGAATATACTCTTTGAAGACTCTAATACCTGTTGGATGAACTACAAATAGAGACTATTAAATCTATAGATCCTTAAGGACTCTAAAGTGACATTATATAGAGTAATATGTGTTTTACCTATTACCCTATCAGCTATAACTACCTAAATAAACCCTGTGGAAGACTTCCCCAGATTATCCCCACTCTTACTCTAGAAACTCTAAGATACTACTATTATCTCTAATAAATATCTTCAAATAATAATCTAAATTATATGAGATAAAGCTTGCTAGTTCCTATTTGAACTCCAGGCCTGCATTAATATAGCTAAATACTCTGTAGATACTAATACCTAATTATACTTCTAGAGAAAATGATAGATTTCTAATTCAGAATCATTATACATCTAAATTATATAAGAAACTTATAATTTTCTAATAATTAGTCATTCAGACTGTAAAGTATTCTACTAAATTTTATCTTAAAACTTCTATTAATCTAATATATCTCAGAGTATTTAATAGTTCATTTGAAACTACAACATCTACTAATCTATTATTATCTAGTGGGACTACTATTAAGATCTACTTAAATCTTTTTTAATCTCTAAATATGTCTGATGTGATGTTACTATTAATTTCACAGTAGATCTTTTTATAAGTAATAGTTGTAAGAATATTCTTATTATTATTAATCATCTCAGTAAGAGTATTATCTTTAAACTCTATATGAAAATGAATGTACCTGCAGTGACTAAAGTCTTTCTCTAAAGCCTATTTTATTACTTATATGATTTACCTTATATAATCATTTTGAATTATAAAACCTAGTTTATTAGAGCTATCTAAAGCTAAATCTATTAGCTCCTCAAGATCTTCTAGTACCTCTTAACTGCCTATCACCTTAAAACTGATAGTAGCACTAAATGTATGATTCAGATAACTAAGAACTATCTTCAAAAGTTCTATTTATATACTCAGAATGACTGGAATGAACTCCTCTCATATACTAAACTTATAATTAATAGTTATAATACTATTAGTACTGATATTAGCCTATTTTTTCTTTTATATGATTATACCTTAAAGTTCTTAATCTTACTAAATTATCTAAACCTTCCATCTTACCCTGCAGTTCAATCCAAATTGTGGATACTATTATTTTAAAACTTTAATAAGTCTATAAATAAGCTAAATCCTCCATGATTAATACTCAGTAAGACTAATAGAACTGTGTGAATACTTGCTAAAATCCCACTGAATACTATAAAATAGGTAATAAGATTTAATTAGATCTTTAGAATATCATCACTAATTAGTTATCTTACACACTTAACTACTAATACATTAAATATACTATTATTAAAGTTCTAAGAAATTATAATTACTATCTTAACACACTATCTAGAATTTATAATGTATTTTATATGAATCTACTCTGCAAGACCTCTATCAATCTATTCTCTTTGCAAGAGATCACTAACTGGCATTCTCCTAATATTATTGAAGAAAATAATAAGGTAGAGTATGAGATTGAAGCCATTCTTAACTATTATTACTATAGATGAGGATTTCAGTACCTAGTGAAGTAACTTAACTATAAAGTGCTCTTATAGGAACTAATCTCTATCCTATAAGATACTACTACACTTACTCATTATGAAGAGCTATACTCACTTAATAAGACTTTATCTATATTACTCTATGTCCAACTTTCTAAACTCTCCTGCCTGCCCTCTAAAACTAAATAAGGGAAAATAATATAAAGAGCTATATTCTTATATTTTATATCTATAGCTTGCTCAAACTTTATCTGATCTCTAACTGCCTAATTAGAGGCCTCTAATCAGGTCTTTATATGAATGTTTATTTACTCTAATCTTATATAATTCTCTTCTATTTATATTGTATAATTTTATAATTTCTTTTTCTTTTTCCTTTCTTTCTCTAGTAATTACAATTTTGATTTTAGCATCTAGCTTATATAATCTATTAATTGGAGCACACCCATTACATGATTCTACATTAAGAATAATCAGATATTATAAAAGCTTAATAAAATAAAATACTTTCTCTAAAATTTTTATAATGAATGTAGTTTAACCTCCTACATTCTTAATATCTCTATAGCTGTGAAATACTATAATTAAGAAGAAACTAAGTATGTCTAAATTCTACATGCATGGAACAACCTGAATGTTACTCTATAAGCTACTATTAATAAACTAAAAGAGAATATAATTATTGAGGAATTTATAGAGATTATTTGCTACAAGTAGACCAACTGGATAGATTGATTTGCAAGTAATAATTAATATATAAATAGTATGTATAATTAGTGTAGATCCTATTATGATAACTTTACCCCTTAAAATAATTACTATGATTATAGTAGAGGCTTGTACCTCTACTAGTTTGAATGGCCTACTTACTAGTATCAGCCTAGATATTAAATCTAGGATTATGCCAACAAGTAGTATTGTGACAGCTATAGTGGAAATAACAACTAATATAGCTATACTAGCTACTATAATCAATATAATACATACAATCAGTGTGATTATCAAGGTAAAACTCAGTAAGATTATTCTGAACTGCTAGCTTTAAAATAGCAACTTCAGCTCCTAGTACCTGCTAGTAAAAATGTGACTTAGTCTGGTAGGCAGCTATAAAATTAGTAGTCATACAAACAAGTAGTATTCCATGCTAACTCTAAGGAGTCAGAGGAGTCTATAAAAGATCCATATGAATAGAAACTAGAGTTTGACTCTTACTATAATGATGTAGAAATGCCTATGAATGATCTACAAGAATAGCTATATAATAATAATATATATGATTTAGAGGTAGATATATTTTATATAGATTCTATAGCAGCTACCTACTATAGCTATAATGAAGCCTTTAATTCACACAATAATCTATATAAGTACTTAAAAACTTGCACAGTAACTCTACAGGCCTTCCATATAAACTCTAATTATATACTATAAGTAATAGTATTTTAGCAGCCAGCTAATCTAGATACACTATATAGTTATATATTTTATAACTAGAAATATACTACTATCATGATGTTCTGCTAAGATGCCTTTAAGCTATTACTAATATATATAGACTTAGGCTGCATAATGATTCTTATAAGTAAGAAGTTTCTAGAATAACAGTATGATAAAATACTATACTTATTATACTTCTAAATATTAGTTAGAGGTATTAGAGATTTCATGGAGTCCTTAGAGATAATTATACTTCTACTTACACTATTAGTAGTCCTACTGAATGAGAGATATATATCAGTACTTATTCAGATCTCAGTGGAGATACATGTTATTAATAACCTTTATATTAATCTACTACTTAATATAGATAATATAGTGCTGGAGGGCATCACTATAGATCTAAATAAAAAAATATTATAAATAAAGTTATATAAGAATGTAGAGGTTAAAATTTTAGTAATATTAAAAAAAGACTATCAAGCCATCAGATTAGTATATTTAGATGTTAAAGTTATCATTTTACTTAGATTAGAGGTAAAAATTCCCCTTAGATGCTATCTTGGCAAAGAGGAATATCTACCTATAGATAGGGATTATATCTTTAACTCTATTATACTACTACTTCAGATATATATGTAAATTATGGATTATAATCTCCTATTTACTCATATTATCAACAACATGAATAGATAGATTACAATCTCAAGGAGATCTCATATTAGCACTCTGAGAGAATATGATACTACTAGCATATACTTGATTAACTCTATAATAAAACTATTAGCTCTCAGCCTCTCTAAATAGTAGCCTCAATAGGAGCTAAATGACAACTTAAATATATTAGGGTTACTAGAGGAATCCCTGCATGCTATTAATATCAACCCCATAGAAGTAAAAGTAAAACTACCTAATAATATAATAATTTATAGTAATGAGGAGACTGTGAAGTACTTTATATAAATCTACAATAAATTCTCTGAAATCTAAGAAAACTATAGTAATACTATAAACCTACTGAAGGAGGAGTAAATGTAAATTCCCCTCTTATTACTAAAGGATTATAAGCTTTAGACTCAAGTAAAGATATACCTTCTAGACTAGAAGAACTGTAAAGTTATAAATGAGCTCTTCAATAAATTATATGCCTAGAAATATATGAAATAGGCAATGAATCACACCCCCTCAGAATATCTGATATTTATAGTTTGAAAGGAGATTAATGGAGTATAAAAAGGCTGTCCTATAATTAATGTTAGAAAATTAAATAAGATAATTGAGTCTGATGTATATCTAATAATATAGTAGATAGAGATTATTAACTTTATAAAGAAATATCACTATATTACTATTCTTAACTGTATAAGCTTCTTCTATTAATGGAGAGTCCACTGTAACCACTAATGATACTTATTAGTTATATTATACTGTAAATAAAAGATTCCTTTAATTACTATAATGAAATATATAAACTCACTAATATATGTACAGTGCAAAATTAACCTCTTTCTTAAAAAGTTTAAGAAGTTTATCTGCTGCTACATTAATGACCTAGTTGCTATAAATATTATTATAAAGAAATATAATAAATATTTAAGAAAGATCTTCAGTTTATTTTATAATAAAAATATTATCATTAATTTAAAGAAGGTATTTATTAGTTTTCCTTTAATTAGACTGTTAGGGTATAAGGTTTCATCTCTAGGCCTCACTCTGATAGAGAACTGCATTATTACACTAGTGAAAATTACATTCTCTAAAAATCTAAAGGATCTAAAGATTTATCTTGATATAATAGAATAGCTAAGAAATTATATGCTCTTTTATACATATTATGTGAAATTCTTATAAGTGTGGAAGATGATACTCCTTAAGAATGTACTGATAAAAAAAAGACTATAGATTTAATTCTCTATCTATATATTTCTTGAAAAGCCCATAGAAAAAGAAGAGAAGGCATTTAATGATATATAAATAGTATTTACTAAGAGCCTCTTTTTAATGCACTATAATAATATGTGCTACCTCTTTTTTAATGTTGATGCTTCTAAGTAGAGAGGCTTTAAAGTAATAATATTTCATGTAAAACTAGAATAAATGCTACTTAAAGAGATATAGCTTGAAAAAACTCTAGACTTTAAGATCTTACCTCTATTAATTATAATAAAGCTCATTATGTTCCTCTCTAAGATTCTCATATCAATAGAAACTAGATACTGACTAATTAAACTAAAGGTTGTATGTCTGGTTTGAATACTCAAAAAAGTGTGATATATGATTGAGATTATAAAACTTTCAGTGATTATATATACTAATTACTCAGCTATACTGTAGATTGTCAGATAGACATTACTGATCATCTTATTTATAAATAAGCTTAACTTAAGGCTTATTTAGGCTACTCAATATATATAGTGCTTCAACTTGCAAATATTTTATAAACCTAATTATACACATATTATACTAGATGCACTATTATGATTACAGTCAAGTATACTCATAGATCAGGATGAACCTCTAAAAGATTTAGCTATAGAAACTATAGATATATTTCTAATGAATTATATAATAATAGTAGTTATAATGTTTCTATAGTTCTAATAAAGACTTCTTAATACCTATTAATAAGATTTGAGGCTGACTACAATTCTGGAAGTTATAAAAGCAAATGATATACTATCTGTAGAAAATCAAACCAAGCTATTATATCATATCAATTCTAAGGATAATCTATTATATTATAATTATAGTGACACTGTACAGCTCTGCATTTTCTGACCTCTTATTAATGATATTATCAAGATTGTGCATTCAGATGCACACCTTGAACCCTAGTAAATTATAGAGAAGCTAAATGGATTGTCCATCTAGTATAAGAAGTCTTATTTTATTAAGGAATATATTTATTACTGCCTCAGCTGCCTGCAAAATACTACTTATTATTATAAGCTATATAGCACACTGCAGCTAATCATTATGGAGCTATCCCTATTCTATACTATTATAATTGATATTATTCTTAATCTCCTTAAGGGCTAATTTAATACTAGTATAATTATTACTTATAAGGTAAGTAAGAGGACAGCCTTCATCTCAGAATGTCAAAATTAGAATGTAAAATTCTAAGCCAAGCTATTTATAAAGTAATTAATGATAGATGACTAAGGTACTTCATCTTATATTATCTTAGATAGAGAAAAGAAGTTTCTCAGTGAATTCTGAGTAATAATCTTTAAGTTCCTAGAGGTAGATTTTCTCTATACTATAGCTTATCACTTCCAAGTAGATGGCTAGTTAGAGATTATAAATCAGATATATAAGATTACCCTTAGATATATAATTATAGCCCTAAAAAATCTATGAGAATAAAAGGACTTAGCTCTCTCACTCTAGACACTCTTTAATAGTGCTATAGTATTAATAATAGAGATATTCCTCTATTAATATATATATAGCTAAAAGCTTAAAATACTACTCCAGCTAGTATAGATATTTTAAGATTATAGCTCCCAGAATTTCTTCAGCTATCTTAATGTAAATAAAGCACTCCACACAGCAGTAATATTTATAAAGAAGTATTATAATAAGAAGTATACTTTAAGGTTCTTTACTATAAGTAATAAGATATTTCTCTAGATAGATAAAAAATATGATACATCATTACTTTAGATTTATAATAAGTTTACTTCTTAATATACAGATCTCTTTATAATCTATTGCTAAGTTAGTAGCCTTATCTATCTTTTAGATTTCTTAGTATATTTCTGCATACACTTTATAATATTCATTGCCTACTTAAAATCTACTCTATAGGAGGAAGACCTCTTTAATCATACTCTACTAATATTAGGCTCTATTGCAATGAAAAGAGATTCAGAGGAATGAAAATTATATAAGATAGAAAAAATAATAGTAAAATGAATAAAGACTTTTAAATGTAATAATAAGATTGAATATCTTATAAGATAGAAGAGCTACAGTCTAGAGGAAGATAAATAGTATCTTAAGCATATTCTTCAAGATGTAAAGAAACTTATATAATAATATAAATATGATAGATAAGAATCTATGTTGCTGTTGAATATATACTAATAAGGTTATTTTATAAAGATAGTAGCCTAGCTATCTAAAAAACCTGAAAGAAACTTAAAAGTGCTTTAATGCTTGTAAAATATAAATTAGAGAAGAAAATATGTAATTATTAGTTATAAAGATTTTATATCTCTATATGATATTAACATCTTTATTATCTAATTAAGTTCTTTATTTTATAAAATCTTCATTACCTTATTATTACATTAGCTTGTATAGATAGTATTCTCATATACTCATACATTTATATTTATAATAATATTATTCTACTAGTCTATTTAAACTCTGATATATATTTCCTTATAGTTATTCTATATTTTACTATTTACTAATATATTTGCTGCATACTTCCATCATTTTAATTATATGTACTATATATAATAAACCTCATCTCACTGAGGAATCTACTGAAAGTTATGAACTTTTCATGATAAATATTATCTCTACAATAAGATATAAAGTAAATATTTACTGAATGTAGGGACTTCTCATGACATTGAAGGATTTACCCTTTAAAATCTACAAATATTTATAATTATTATTATGATAAATTCACTGACAACACTTTACTAATCCCACACACATATAATCTACTCAAAACCACTCCTTTCTATACCTACTAACTTATATTTATATATCTATCTTTATATCATAAGATGTGAAGTCACCATGGCATCCTACAGTAATAAAGATAATAGTAAAGATGAAGTTAAGAAGGCTAAAGATAAAAATACCTCTATATTTAAGATTATAAAGTAATATGAATCTACTAGTACATTCCTTATACTAGTAAAAACTTTCAGAAAGAGATATTAAACACTTTAGGTAACTATTAACTTTCTAGTTAATGTAATAAATCTTATAGATCTTAATATTAGTAATAATTCTCTTATAGGTAGAGCTGATGATATAAAAGGGAAATAAAGAATAATAAATGAGAAGGTAGATGAAGAGTAAGTGAAATAGACATTTAAAATATTAAATTATTTAGACTAGGAAATAGATATACTCATTATGAATATAAAATACTATAGATTTCCTATTATAGTTATTAATATAATGTTGATTTCAACTCTATAGATCATCATTACTAGCCTGAAAGATTAGAGATGTAGTTAAATACTCTATAATAATAAATTAATTCTCTAACTGAAAGATCATAAAGTAAGATAGACTGAGAAAGAAAATGTGACTCTAGTACTCTTTATTACTAGAAATTCCTTATAATTTTTGATTCTAAAAATATGAGTAAATTCAGGAAAAGACTGGAATTTCCAAGACTCTAAGCTAAAAAAATCTCTGCTGAAGTCTTAAGTAGAGCACCTGAAGATTAAAATTAAAATAATGATTAATAGAATTAAAGGTAAATAAAATAAGAATAATAAGATTAATGATATAAAAATAATTAATAATGTAAATAAATCTGTCTTCCTCTAAAATACTTCCTATAATTCTAATTATAAAGTGTGTGATTTCCTTGGAAAACACCTTAGTGAGAGTAAGATCAGATATAACAATACATATACAATTAGAAAAGTATGTTAGGAAGTTGTACTAAACATACAGAGTAGATATAAGGTAGATAAATATATTATAAATAAGAAATAATATGTATGCCTATAGAATTAGAGAGCTATAATATAAAACTAAGAAATTAATATTCTACTAAATAAATAGAAATACTAGAACACTATGATCTTCACACTAAATATAACTAAGTAAGATATTATGAATGCTATAAATAACCTCTACTATTAGAACTATTAGAAGTAAATTAAATAAACTTAATTCTTTTATATTATATGCCCTCCTGTGATGTACATCCTGACTTAGAGACTGAATTATATAGAGGCTGAGATCCTCAAATGTCTATAAAATGATGATTAGATTATAACTAATGAACTAATAAATATACTAAAGAATGCTAATAATGAAGGATATATCAGTGATAATAACTCTACTAGTATTAATATCTTCTTAAATGACTATTAGGCTTGTAATGAAACTTCATCTCTGCAACTAGAAAGCTATAAAACTGTTAAGAAGACTCTAATAGTTGCTATGGAGACTCTCATACTATATGTTGTCAAGGAAAGTAAAGAGGCAGTCTGATGTATTATAACCCTGTGTAATATAAAAATATGAGTAATATGTAATATAATAGATGACTGAAAATCTATAAGCACTTTATATAATGAGATGACCATTATAAGTTAATGTTGTTTTTTTTGAGTTTAGATTGAAAAAGTGTCTCTATGGCCTGCCCAAATGAGTTGATGGGTTGAGTGGGTTGAGTTAAACCTGAAAAGTTAGATTAATAGGTTAGTAGAGAGTAACCTGTCTGACCCACTGCAGGTCACCAGAAATAGCTAGTGTCAATTTAATTGCTAAATTTATCTGATATGAACATTTATGCCTGCATATTTAAAAGTATATATATATAATATCATTAAGCATGAGCTGATACAGACATATTCATTATAATTCAGTAAAATATAAATGAAAATAAACACTCTTTAATTCAATTAAAGTTCAATTATAACTATCTATAAGTAATAGAAAACAACATGTTATCTCTAAACTCTCAAATCTAATTATAATACTAATTTATCTAATTCTCAGTTAATAGTTCTTCATTCAAACTGATACCATGCTCAGTTAATACTCTATCTGAATAAGAATATGAATCTAATTGAGCTAAAATAACTCCTTACATTCTATTCAAAGAAATACTCTATTTATCCTTCTTTTATAATTTCTCCTGCTATTCTTTAGGTCTATCATTGGCTGGGGCATCATCAGCTGAAAATACTGAGTAAAATCTTACTGGTTATTTAATTATACCTGCTAGTGAGAGGAGGTTTACTCACTCTATAATATCCCATCTGACTGAAGATATTAACTGAGGTCCATCCATATCATATCATTTTGTGCATGAAATGATAAATAGAAGGGTGCCATTATAATTAGATTATAAAAAATAGTATATCTTCTCAGTAATCTAATAAATACTCTTTATAGTATTCATAGAATTAGTGAAAGTAACTTTATCCTTCACTTACTTTTAGAACTCATAGTAATTTTCAAATTCTAAACAATAATCTGAAAGCTTCTTTTCAAGTTAATAATAGAATTAAGAGAAGTATTCCTTCAGTCACAATTGAAAATAATAAGATATACTATATGAAGAAATGAATTTAAATGGGAAACCTATATCAGCATGAGAATTAATATTATACATTAGTATTTTTAATTTATAATAAGTGTAAGTAATGAGTAATATACTTTCATATCAACAAATAGCTCTCTTCAGGTCCAAGGAGTAGGTGGCTTGGAATGAGAGAGCTAACATGAGAATGATGTTAAGCTCAATAGACTAATAATAGAAATATAGAAGCTCTCAATGAATCTAGCAAGGCTTATAATTAAGATTATAACTATGATCTATTCCTATTAGTAATAATATTACACTGTAAGTGAACAGAGAAGTACCTTCAGTATTAATCTTTAACATGTAATTATAGAGATGATGATGAAAGTACTTCTCATTAGTGAAAAAATCTTCTTAGGAAGATGATGACTGAGGCAAATATCTATCATTATTAATTATAATTATAGGCTGAGGTAGATATCTGCTATCATCAGCTATAGTCACAGGCTGAGATGAGTGTCCACTGTCATTAGCTATAGTTATAAGCTGGGATAGGTGTTCACTGTTGATAGAGATAGTTACAGGATGAAATATAGACTCTATAATAGTAGAGATGAACTAAATGAAAAGATAGTATTAAAAAATAGAGTTAAGAGATGAGGTTGAAAGATAGAATTGAAAGATAAAGTTAAAAGATAGAATTAAAAGATAGGATTAAAAGATGCAGATAGAGTTCATTAATTTTAGAGAAAAAGAATAGATATTTAATTATATGAATAGATATCTAAGATTTTAATGCAGACTGAGGAAGGAAGAGTATCAAGTGAGCTATACATTATATATAGTTATTACTCTGAGAGAATATAAAGGATCATTATAATAAGCTTTAGTTGATTATGTGGCATATAAGTCACATCCAGAAATATACACTATGCTATAATATCAAATTATCTCATAGTAAAGATATAATCCTCAGGCATTCATTTACAAACTTTAATGAATAATGAAAGATCTTTAATGCAGTAACTTATATTAAACTTTAATTTAAATTAATAAAGTGTGATTATGCATGAGAGGTATATAGCATGCTAAGACTAATATATAAAAATCTGATATATATAATTTCAACTTAAGTTTAACAGTAAATCCTTATAAAATTAAAGTATAATAACTAGTCATGCTAATTTCCATTTCCTTACTTCCTCCTCTAAATTAGCTTGTACTTATAATAATGGATAGTCCAGACTTTCCATTCTCATCCTATAGATTACTTCTAATTTATTCAAAGAATAGCCCTTCTATTTTTCTCTACACTTATGTCTATCTCAAGTAAATTTATCATCATCCTTAGAATTATAGTCTGATTGGTGGAACTCCTCATCAGAAGACTCATATAATACTAGATATTTCCCTGATGGAAAATATAACTCTATAACTATCTCTCAAGCTGCCTTCCTCCACTCCACTCTATTATATATATTTAGGGATATGAACATTGGTCTATTCATACTGTATCAATTAGGATAATTAATATAGAATGAAAGATTAACATTAGAAAAGATTCATAGAAACTTAAGTTTAGAACCTCTGATACTGCTAATAAAGATATATATATTTATAAAGATGCTATTAGATATATCATGAAACTATATCAGCTAAAGTAATACAAGATAGAGATTATAGCTGAAACACTACATGTATCTAGCACTATATTTTATAATATATTTACTATAGTAGATGGGTAACTATAAAGAGCCCTATAGAAATTTAATGATACTAATGATATCTTTAAGCCTTAAAATTAACAGTCTAACCAGGAAAAGCTTAATAATAAAATAAATGAAAATAAGAATGATGAAACTAGCTAGCCTAGCTCTCCCCCTATATAGGAGATTCTGCTGTGTAATGCATAAAGGAGACCACATGTCACACATAGATCAACTATGCTCTTGAACCTCAGATCTTGGACCTTGAGCTCAGCAGTGTGCCTGACAGTGTGCCTGGTAATATACACATGGTGCACACTTAGTAGCTAGCTATTAATATATATACTGTGCAGGTTTCTTATGAAAAGAACCAGCAAACAGTTCTATTACTATATAACCTCTATGTTTGAAATATATATATATTTTTACCTGTCTATTCCTATCACACTGTTCAATGACTCATAGTCCACCTTTCAAATTAAAAGCCTTTATATTCAATACTGGATATTACAGTTCTATTTGCTCACCCCTGAATGAATGATCCATTGAAAATAGATAAACAACAATAAGATGACTTAAGAAAAGATTGTGAATAACTGCAGGAGAACTCCTCAAATGTGTGCTAACTTCTCTGCATAGTAAGGAATCAGTGATGATAAATTATAACTTAAATCTTCATAGGATCCTCTGCAGAAACTCAACTATAAATCAACTACAAATAATGAAGGATTAGATGATAAAGACCTGCACCCATCTACTGTACAGCTACATATAATTAAAGAATGTATTAAAGAGCTATAGATACAATGAAAAATCTAAAAGGGAAAATATATCATGAAGGTACTGGAGAACCAGCTAGTATAAGATGAATTAATAGATTAAGAGGTAGCTATACTGATTGTACAGGAGAAAACTATGACTTAAGATTAAACCTTAAAAAGGCCTCACATAGAAATGACCCAGTTACCCTACTAAACCATCTATTCAAAGGTTGATACCTCCTTCAAATATCAAGAAAAAAGTATATTAGAGCTTGAGGACTTCATCATTCAAACTAAAATGAAATTTAAATGCAATAAAGACTACTACACTATCAAAAAATATCACATTCAGAATGCTACATAGAAGCTTGCTATGAAACCTCTCTACTAATAGAATGTCTTCTACAAGAATTATAAAGTAAATCTAGAGAATTCATTATTTATCTAAGAAAACCTCTATATTATACTCTTATACTAGTAATATGTTATTCTGCTGACCAGATATCTTACAATCATTTCATTAAACTTCATTATATATATCATTATATATCTCATCATAGAGTTCTACCTGGGCCTAGCTGAAGCACAGTATTATAAATAGATCTAGTAGCTTTAAAGAGCTTCATATAGATAGCCACTAACCTTTCAGACTTGCTGAAGATTAGTAATTTATTTATCAATCTATCTAATATTTGAAAATCCTCTCATTTATTTGCTTACATATTTCCTTCTTCATGATATCAAAATATCTACCTTCTTTAGTCTAATAAAGCTCTCATTAATGAACTTTATTTCTCTGAGCTTTAAATAGTCTAATCTACTTATTAGCTTCTCATTCCTTCTAAACATCAACTAATACAGCATTATCTCTATTTCTATATCAGTAGTACTATCACTTAGATATTAGAGTATGTTTATAATTTAAATTACTCTTCAGTCTACCTCAGATTAGCATTCATCAATATGTTGAACTCTTTAAACTAATAGGCTATAAATATTTATACTGAGTCTGATGTCTCTCCTAACAATATATCTACCTTATTAGGAGATTATCAAACTTCTTCAACTAATATACCATTAAGTCAGAATTAAGGAGATCTATTCTTAACTAGATCTTGTAGAATTAAAACTGGAGATCCCAAGTCTTATTATAGAAATAATATTATAGAATATTAAATCTTTATCTATTTTCTTAAATGAAAATATGAACTTACTTCTAACTATTTTAAATAAAATAGATCTTATATTCTATATGCTACTACTTACCTACATGATACTATTAAAACTACTTAAAGTATTAAGGAAAATAAACTTCATAATATAGATACTATATTTACTTGGAAACAGTTTAAAGAATTTCTCATGAATCAAATTGAAAATCATTAAAATTAAGACTATACAGCTATTACTTAGTTTCATAGCCTTACTCAATAAGAGAGTTAAATTGTTCATATTTTTAAAGCTATCTTTAATGAATACTGAAATAAGCTTCAACTTAACCTTAAAACCTTATAAATGCAGCTTTTCTATGCTAAGCTACATCCTTCTATTTAAGATATAATTAATAACTATCAAGAGATTCCTATAGATTGAATTGAACTAGTTAACCTCACTTCTCATCTTTAAATCTAACTTAAGAAGACTAGAATCCCTAAATAACCTGCTAGTAAGCAGCCTGATCTCAATAAGAATTAGAATATTAATTCTTAATAGAGAGGCTGTAAATGTCAATGAAGTGGCCTTAAAAATTAGAATTAATTTACTCTAAAAAATCCTCTTTCTCAATAAGAATAAGATAAATATAAGGATAAGAATCTTTACTATAATTATAGTAAGCCAGGCCACTATACTTCTAATTGTTAATTAAAGAAAAAGAATTCTAAGGATGTTATTACAGTCTCAGCAATTAATACTTCAGATGTTCCTCAGGAATAATTACATTTAAACTCTTCATTTAGAATAGAAATTATAGATCTTCTTGATCAATCTAATCTCTTAGAACCTTTAAGAAAGTTAAAAGATTATTAATTACATATAACTATCCAACTTAATACTTCTATCAGGATGCTTTCAATTAGGTGCCTATTTAATCCTGGTTTGAAAGTAGACTGTATTTCAGTTAATTTTGTAGAGTTATATGATTGGAATGTGTTAAAATCTACTACTTATAATATAATATAGTTTACTAATAGAACTTATTTCTATCACTATAGCCTTATTAATACAATCTATTAACTAACTGACTTGAAGGATTTTTTACAAGAAGGAAACCTATCTCTTAAAATTATCAATATAGTGTATAAGGACATCATCTTGGGCATATCTTAGACACTTACTAATAATCCATTAGTTAACTGGGTTACTCAAACATGGTATTTCCAACTCACTGATATGCAGGTTTCTATTAAGAATCCCTCTAAGTTTATAACTTTAGTTAAAGATGAACCATGCATCTATTGCATATCTAGAGATGTTTTAGTAGATGTAAATAATTCTAAAGATAGTTGAATATGATTAATTTCTAATATCAATTCTCCAAATATAATAGACCCTTAAATCATCAAGATTTTCCAAGATTTTCAAGATGTTTTCTTCAAAGAAGGAGCTTTAAAACTAGCTAATATTAGATAGGTTACATATAAAATCAACCTATATAATGGCAAGTTATCACTGTACAGTTCACTTTATAACCTATTAGTAATTAAGCTAGAAACACTTTAAAAATATCTTAAAGACATGTAATTATAGAATTGAATTTAATCCTCTTGAAGTCCTGTAGGGGCTCCTATCCTATTTGTACCTAAGAAGGATGGTAGACTTCATCTATGTGTAGACTATAAAGATCTAAATAAGGTAATAATTAAAGATTATATTCCTTTATCTTTAATTGATGAGATAATGGATTGATTATCTGGAAAGAAGTATTTTTTAAAACTTAATTTATAAGATACCTATTATTAAATTCAGATAAAAGAGGATGATGAATAGAAGACTACTTTTCAAATAAAGTATAATAACTTTAAATATCTAATTTTTCTCTTAGATTTCTATAATACCTCAGCTACATTTCAAACTTATATTAATTAAGCACTTCAGGGCCTACTCAACATCTCATATATTATCTACCTTAATGATATTCTTATCTTTTCAGATACTGAAGAAGAGTATGAGAAGTATATTTAGTAGATCTTAGAATATCTTCAAAAATATAATCTTTTTATTAAGAAATTGAAGTGTATGTTCTTTACCCAGAAAGTGAAATTTCTTAGATTTATAGTGGGTGTCAATAGAGTCTATATGAATTAAGCTTATATAACTATTATCTTAAAGTAGTCTGAACTGTGTACATTTTAAGAAGTACAAGTTTTTCTAGATTTTACAAATTTTTACCAGAAATTTATATATGCTTATTCTTGAATAACAGCTCCTATAACTAAGTTACTTAAGAATAATATTAAAGACAAGAAACCTAAGTTATTTTATTTTACTGAAGATATCAGAGCAGCATTAGCTGCAATTAAAAAGGCCTTTATAGAAGTAACACTTCTTAATCATTTTAACTCTAATTGATCTATTCAACTGAAGTCTGGAGATAGATGCCTCTGAATTTAGCATTTATAGAATATTATCCTAGTTGATGGATAATTCAAATTAAAATAGGTTTAGTAGGTGAGAAGGCTCTTATCTACTTATAACTTATAAGTAAGACTAGGCTTCAGTAGTCTTCTTTTCAAGAAAATTGAATTCAATATAATAGTAGTATGATACATATAATTAAGAACTTCTTATAATTATTAAATCATTTAAAACTTAATAATACTACCTGTAGGATAACAATTTTCCTATTCAAGTTCTTTTAGATTATATAAATTTACATTATTTCTTTATCATCAAGAAGCTATCTATAAGATAGACTAGATAAGCTAAGTTATTATCTAAATATAATTTCTATATTCATTATTATTCTGACTAGCTTAATCTAGTTGATGCACCTTCATGACAGCTAGACTATAAAATAGTCCTGTAGGAGGAAGATGTTGATGGAGCACTTCCTACATTATAGAAAAAACTAGCTGTATGAGATTTAATTATATCTAGTTGTAGATTCTGATTTAGAGTTATAGAGGCTACTACAGACAGCTAAATTGATAATATTAAACTAATTGAAATAATAATACTTGATAAAGTTAATATTAATAGTCTAGAACATCTCATACTACATCTAGCTGCTATAGATGCTGTCTCAGATGAAATAAACTATAAACTTCCCTCTAAAATGCTTTAAGAATTCATTAAGAAGGTATAAAATAGAGATATCTTTTACATATCTCAGATTTAAAAGCTGAAAGATTATAAAGAAACTGGGTTGAATTCAAACAGCAGGCTTGAAGATTTAAAGCTAGCAACTAAGTTGAAAGGATGATTAATAGGAGATCATAATTTTCTAACATTTAATAAATCTATTTTTATTTTTAATAGTAAAACTCTAAGATGAAAGTTACTATGAATCCATCATGATGATTCATATGCAGGTCACTTTGATATAATTAAGATTAAAGAATTACTTTAAAGAAAGTATTATTAGAAAGAAATTCATTAGAATGTTTTAGAGTTTATTGATATATATAATATCTGCAAAAGAGTGAAGTCACTAAAATATTATTCATATAGTATCTTATTAGCTCTGCCTATTCTCAATTGTTCCTGGAAATTGATATCAATGGATTTTATTATTGACCTGCCCAAGTCTCAATTTAAAGGTTGAAAATATGATAGTATCTTGATCATTATAGACTATTTTACTAAAATAACTAAATATATCTCTTATTTAAAGACTATTAAAGTATCAGAGCTTGCTGAACTTTTTATAAATTCTATTATCTATAAATATAGTCCTCTATTATTATTAATAATAAATCATAGATTCTTATTTACTAGTTATTTTTAATCAGCCTTTTACTATTATTTTCATATATATTAAAATTTAAGTACAGCTTTTCATCCTCAAACTGACAGTCAAATAAAATGTTAAAATCAAACCCTTAAGCACTATCTTCAAACTTATTATATCTATTATTAAGATGATTGGATGCAGCACCTTTTAATAGTATAATTTGTATATAATAATACTAAATAAGCTTTAATGAAAGTATCTTCTTTCTTTGCATTTATGAGATTTAATTTGAATTTACCCCAGAATGTTGCAGATGACACCTCTAAGAGGAAGGTAAGCTCTACTATTAATTAAAAATCTTAAGAAGTTTTAGATGTTATAAAGAGACTTAACATATTAATAGAAATCTATGAGAGGTTAATAATTAGCTTATAACATATCACTGACAAGCAAGTAATATATTATAATCAAAAATATAAGCTAATATCATTTAATATTAGAGATGAAGTTCTTTTATTAGTAAAGAATATTAAAATGATTAGATCTTGCAAAAAGCTAGATAATTGTTGATTTAATCTATTTCTAATTATTAAAATTATTAGTAGATAGACTTATCAAGTTCAATTATCTCATTCTTTTAATTGAATACACCTCATTTTTCATGTGTCTCTCTTGAAACCTTACTGATAATGAGCAGGATCAGAACCACCTTGCTCTAATAGTATTAAAATTAAAGGAGATTTGGAATATATAGTAGAGGATATTTTGAATAAACAACTGAGATAAAATAATAAATCAAAGTACTTAATTAAATGAGAAGGATATCCCACTTTGGAGAATACATAGAAATTATTGGATAATTTGGAAAATTCAAAGGATCTTATCACAGCCTGGGAGGCTACTAATCAGAATCAAGATGTAAGAGTTCTTTATAATTAAAAGTTAAATAGAAAGAGAAAATGCTAGCTTTCTACTCTTTTCTTCTAAAGAGTTTTTAAGTAGGTAGATAGATTTTTATAGTCTAAGAATAAATAATATTCTTCTTCTAGTTTTTTCAAAGAGTTTTAAGAGTTTAATGAGATTATCAACTTATATTAGAAAAGGAATTGGAAAGAGTATTTTATATCTAAAAGAATCAGATAAATAATTTAATATTCTTTAGTTTAAAGGCACTGTAGGAGAAAAAAGAAAAGCAAAAGAAAAAGATAAATACTCTCTCTATATAAATATTATAGACACCTCAGGACAATTTACTTTCAGCTATAACCTTATATTTTCTAATCAATAGAGTGCATCTCTTCCTCCTCTACCCCCATCTATTCTATTATTAGCCTATATATTAGTACTATCTAAAAGAATTTTATACTTACTAATTGCTTCAGTAGTCTCTTTATCTTCTAAAGCTCCTCTTTTTACTCCTCTAATTTCTTTGCAATCTGATGCAGTAGGGCAGCACACTTTAAACCTACTAAGATAGATGTGAAGGTAGCTTACTCTTCAGTAGATATCTTCTTTCTAATGTAGATTTCTACATTAAAGATGAATTAATAATAGAAGGCCTTTAAATGCTTCTAAATGTTATATTCTATACAGCTAAGATCTATTAGCTTCTATATCTTTTATAGCTTTCTATGGAATCTTACTAGCATCTATAGTTTTTATTAGAAACTATATTATAATCAAATAGATAGAGAAATAGTACTTACAGAGTAGTAGTGTACATTATTTTTATAGTAGTACTTATAGTTATTATACTATAACTACTTCACACACATTATCCTCTAGTCATTGTAGAAAAGCTTTACATAGTATAGATAGAAAACTTAATTTATATAGTACTTCTTCATAGAGATTTTAGCTTCTAATTTCTTAGAGGGGTCAGATTTAGAATCAGAGGACTCAGAAGACTTTAAAGAGAAATTTAGCTTATACTAATTAATCTTCTTATTTTTATCTTTATTCTTATTTTCCTCCTCTTTCTTATTCTCTAACTTTAAGAAACCTTCTACCTCTACCTTAAATTACTTAAGAAGACTTTCCACCTGAAAAGCTTCATCCTTATAATTCTATATTAAAGAAGAATATAGAGAGCCACTGACAACTCTATCAGTACTAACTACTGATAATAAATTGTTATCAGACTAAGTAATAATTAGTTACTTATTACTTTCAATTTAGAATCATAACACTTACATTATATACATTAGAGTTAGAGACTTCTCAGATGACTTTTTTCTCTCCCTTCTTCTTCTTTCTAATATTTTCTTTTTAATAGCACTGAGGCTGTTTCAGCAACCCTGTAGTATATATAAACTCTAAATTGAAATTAAAGACTCTATTTATAGAGATAGTAATAAATAGAGGTACTATTTTATATTAAATTCTATCTCTTTCTTCTGGTATTATAACAGACTTACTAGTGATAATGGGTGAGAGAGGCCAGCAGAGTCTCTTAAACTTATATTTAATATTAAAGGTACAAATAAATATAGATATAGCTATTTTAATCTATTTCCTCTATTAGTCTTTATTCTGTTCTTTGTAGTGTGTTTTTCTCTTATTTTCATACTCATTTTAGCATTTTTAAGATGGATTTTGAACTTACTAGAGTACATTGTAAGATGATTGCTAAGAGGAAGTTTTTTATATATGAAGAATATTTATTTATACTCTTCT
Organism: Emmonsiellopsis sp. PD_33; assembly: GCA_032988165.1. Classification (NCBI taxonomy): domain Eukaryota; kingdom Fungi; phylum Ascomycota; class Eurotiomycetes; order Onygenales; family Ajellomycetaceae; genus Emmonsiellopsis; species Emmonsiellopsis sp. PD_33. The sequence goes on along the minus strand of JANTQF010000161.1, from coordinate 33,236 downwards.
ATTTTATCTACCTCTTGTTACTGTGATGACCCTACATGAATTTGATATTCACCTTATAATACTCTAACTCTTTATTGTCCCTCTATTTTTCATATGATCAGAATTTAGAAATTAAATCCTTTTAGAAGAAGGTAATTATTATACTCTCACACTGATAATATATTATTCTACTGACTGAATATTCTACAACTACCTTATTGAACTTTATCATATATCTCATTATAGAGTTCTATTTAGGCCTAACTGGAGCATAGCATCATAAATAGATCTAATAGCTCTAGAGAGCTTCATATAGATAGTTATTAACCTCTCAGACTTACTGGAGGTCAGTAATTCATTTATCAATCTATCTAATGTTTGAAAATCCTCTCATCTATTTACCTATATATTTCTCTCTTTATGATATTAAGATATCTACCTCCTCTAGTCTAATAAAACTTCTATTAATAAACTCTATTTCTTTAAGCTCTAAATAACTTAATCTATTCATCAGCTCCCTATCCCTTCTGAGCATCAACTGATACAGTGCTATTTCTATTCCTATATTAATAGTACCATCACTTAGATATCAGAGCATGTTTACACTCTATATGTAGTTACAACTGCACCTCATGGATTCAGATGCACTTTAATAGTAATTAATTAAAAGATACATAGATGTGCAATAATAGAACAACTAATCTATCTGAGATTTCATTAAGTATCTCTTCAATCTGGAGAAATACTTACTCTATAAGATTCAGGAGGAACAGTGCAGTTCTGACCTAATAAACTACTACTAAGAGGAAATTCAGATTTATGTGCATCTAGTAAAGAAAGATCTTAAGGATTATGAAGAGACACTGACATTTCTATACAAGATAGAGTAGTATTATAAGAACTAAAAACTATTCTTATTTAAGTAGGAAATCACTGTAAATTTATCATACAAAAAGAAGTTCTTTGATTCCCAGATAAAAATAGAGTCTGAAAGGAAAAAATTCCTGAATTATACATTTAGAGGCTGATCCTTGCAACTTAAGTTCATCTCTCACCTTAAGTACTCTCACTATAATAAATCAGGCTATATTCTTAATGACTACTGAGAACTTCATCCTAAAAAATGCATAAAGAAGTGTAAGTTAAAAAACTAGATCTTCTAGTGCTGAGTGCTATTATAATGCTGAAAGTGAATGAAATAGAATAAAGATATAATAAAGAAATAATGATAATTGAGATATAGCTAGAAACTTCTTAAAAGTTAATTATTGCCTGGGCACTTATTAACTTGGATGCAGAAGTAAATTTTATCAGCTAGAAATAAATAAAAGTATATCTTAAAAAAGGCAGTGAGGATTCACACTGGATCAGTGCAATCAATAGATACTGAATTATAGTTTATAATTAATATGAGATGTATACACATATAATTGACAATGAGAGACTCTCTCACAATCAGAGCTTTTACTTTGAAGTAATGAATATAAAAGGCTATAATATCATTCTAAGATTCCTCTGACTCAAGGCTGTGGATCCTAACATTTAATGGTTAAAATCACACTAAATATATTATATATTATATATTAATGATATTGAGATCATCATCATGAAACAGGTGGATGCAGTAATTAGAGTTAAATGTATAGCTTATATTATTTATTTATATCAACTAGAGGGGGACAAACTAATTGCTCTGTTCAGTGCAGTTTTAGATAGAGAGCTAGTAATATTAGAAGTCTACTATAAATATGAAAATATTTTCTCAGAAGCTGTAATAAAATTACTTCTAGAATATGTATAATATGATCATCCAATTGATTTAATACCTAGAAAAGAATCCTTCTACTAACTAATTTATAATTTCTCTGTTAAAGAACTAAAGGTGCTGCATGAATACCTAGAATCTAGTCTAAAAAAAAGATGAATATGCTCATTAAAAAGCTCTGTAAATGCACTAATATTTTTCATCCTGAAAAAAGATGGAATCATGTATGTAATGAGTGCACTTCAATTAATGAATCATATGAGCTAGACACTAAAATCAAGATTGTAATCATTAGAGAAAGAAAGGAAAAAGAAAAAGGAATTATAAGATTATATGATATAGATAAAAGAGAATTATATGAGATTAGAGTGGATAAATATTCATATAAAGGCCCAGTCAGAGGCCTCTAATCAGGTAGTTAGAGATTGAGTGAAGTTTAAGTGAGTTATAGATATAAAGTATAAGAATGTAGCTCTTCACATTATCCCCCCCTATTTAGTTTTAAAGGGTAGGTAGAAGGGTTTGAAAATTCAGATGCAGTATAGTATAGGTAGAGTCTCATTAAGTAGGTGTAGCTCTTTATAATAGGTAAGTACAGTAGTATCTTGCAGGGCAGAGATTAATTCCCATGAAAGGACTTTATATCTGAGCTATTTCATTAGATACTGAAATCCTCATTCATAATAATAATAGTTGAGGATGACTTTAATCTCATATTCTACCTTATTATCTTTCCTGATGATATCAGGCAGGTGCCAGTCAGTAATCTCTTACAAGAGGAATGAGTCAGTGGAGGCCTTGCAGAGTAAATTTATATGAAACATATTATAAATTCTAGGTAGTATGTTAAGGCAGTAGTTATAACTCTCCAGAACTTTAATAATGATGTACTTAGTATATTAGTAGTTAAGTGTGTAAGATAGGTAATTCATAGTGATATTTCTAAGGTCTAACTAGATCTTATTACTCACCTCATAGTATTTAATAGGATTTTGGCAGGCATTCATGCAGTTCTATTGATCTTACTGGGCACTAGTCATAGAGAATTTAGCTTATTTGCAGGCTTGCTGGAGTTTTGAGATAATAGTGTCTACAATTTGAATTGAACTGTAAGATGAAGTAGAAGGTTTAAATAATTTAGTAAGATTAAGAACTTTAAAATTATAACTATATAAAAGGAAAAATAGGCTAACACTAGTACTAATAATATTATAGCTATTAATTATAAACTCAGTGTGCAGGAGGAGTTCATTTCAGTCATCTTAAGTATATAAATAAAACTTTTAGGGGTAGTTCTTAGTTATTTAGATTATACATTCAGTGCTATCATTAATCTTAGGGTGATAGGCAGTTAAAAGGTGCTAGGAGATCTTGAGGAGCTGGCAGATTTAGCTCCAGACAGCTCTAATAAACTAGGTTTTATAATCTGAGATGATTGTATGGGATAGACCATGCAGGTAATAAAATAAACTTTAAAGAAAAACTTTAACTACTATAGGTATATCCATCTTCATATAGAGTTTAAAGATAACATCTTTACTGAGATAGTTAATAATGATAAGGATATTCTTACAGCTATTACTCATTAGAAGATCTACTGTGAAGTTAATGATAATATCATGCTAGACACATTCAGAAATTAGAAGAGATTTGAGTAGATCTTAGTGGTAGTTCTATCAGGTAATAATAGATTAGTAGATGTTGTAGTTCTAGATGAACTATTAGATACTCTAAGATATATTAAGCCAGTAGAAATCTTAGGATAAAATTTAATAGAATACTTTATAATCTAAATGACTAGTCATTAGAAAATTGTGAGTCTCTTGCATGATTTAGATATATAATAGTTTCAAATTAGAAATTTACTATCTCCTTTAGAAGTATAGTTAGCTATTAATATCTACAGAGTATTCAACTATATTAATATAGGCTTGGAGTTCAGGTAGAAAGCAGCAAGCTTTATCTCATACAATCTAAGTTATCATTTAGAGGTATTCATTGAAGGTAGTAGTAGTATCCCAGAATTTCTGAAGTAGAAGTAGAGATAACCTGGAAGAGCCTTCTATAGGATTTATTTGAGTAGTTATAGCTGGTAGAGTGACAGATAATGCATATATTACTTCATGTAGTATTACTTTGAAATTCTTGAGAATCTGTGAATCTAACAACCTCTATTTATAGTTTATCTAGTAGGTGTCAGAGTCTTCAGAGGGTATATTCTATTCATATTAGGAGAAAGTATTAGTCATGGAGTTTTCCATGCCAGGGTAATAGTAGATTATAAAATGAAATTGACTAAGGAATTTAGCTCAGTATATCTAGTATTTAGAGAGTTTATAGGTTATAATGAAATATCAGAGGTTCTTATGATTTATAATAATTTTAAAGTCTTTCATACTGTGAAGTTTAGAGTTCTATCCTTCTAGATATTAGATGATAGTAAGGAGTTCTTTGTTATAGATCTCATAATTAACTTTAATAGAGCTAAGTTTCTTAAATATAAATATATAAGATTATAGGACACCTTCATCATCTCACTGCATGAGAGTATTATCTATAATGTAACTAAAAGAGTTAGTTTCAATTATCATTAAGTAGTTAGAGTTAAATGTAATGAGCATCAGGGTAGAGATGAATATTTACTTAAGATATATAAATACTCTATTTGCTTCTTTAGACCATTAGAATTATTAGTCTTTACATGTGAGATTAGTTAGTAGTTAGATGATGTCAGAAAAATCTCAAATGAAGTATTAATAGAAATTTATAAATTCTAGAAAGTTTTATATATCTTTTATAGTTATAGAGGCCTTCTATTTGAGAATAGTAATAATCTTTTTAGAGTCCATATGAACTCTCTTCCCTGTCTCTATGATAAAGCCAAGGTAGATTATCTCTTAGACTTTAAAGGTAAATTTATTAATATTAATTAGGAGATCATGTTCATAGAGATAGGTGAGGATTTTTCAGACATACTCTTAATGCTATTTGCAGGATCTATTAGTGAAGATGAGAATGTTATTAAGATAAATAGAAGTAAATTCATTTAAATAGTCTTATAAAGCCTAGTTGATGTACTTCTGAAAGGTACTTAGAGTGTTTATAAGACTAAAGGGGATAACTATCTATTTAAATAGACTATATTTTATATGAAAGGTAGTTAGTCATTCATCTTCTTCTGTGATTTAGATCTTATAAAATATAGAGATGATATTAAATTTTATAAACTACTTAGCTTGTCTGATTCATTTAAGAGTCTCATTGATTAATAGTAGCAGATAGTGATCTTTTCTTATAAGTTAATTAAGGCTACAGTAATCTATATAGAATTAGAGGTCTCTATCAGGCTTCTTAGTAAAAAGGATGAGTACACTGGTAGGTAAATTACTAACTCAGATGAAACCTTTGTCAAGAAGATCATTAAGGGTCTTATAGAGCACAAGTAGTTTGTCACATAATATATTATATAGGGGTCCTCAGGGTAGCTGAGAGTCTTTGCCATCTATTTTCTCAAGTTCAATATGATGGTTGTACACTCCATAGAATAGTAGGAGCTTCTCAGTGACCTTATAATTAAAAATATTGAGGAATTTATGATAGTGCAGGAGGAGAACTATTACAGGGTTAATTTTCAGCTTCTTGAAGAGTTAGAAGAGAGCTTTCTCTATGTTAGATATACTAATAATAAAGATTTTAATAGGAAATTAAAACTTAAGCTTCTAATTATAACATTAAAGGAGCTTAAAGGCATTAGCAGAGATCTAGTGAAAGTTGACAATTTTATAAATATCTTTCTTAGATATATAGATGTCTCCAGAGAATACAACACACTAATTATATATATTAATAAGAGCTTGATGTTCAGATAACTAAGATAGATCTAATATAAAGTTATATGAGAGATTCTTAATTTTATATATATAAGTATTCTCTCAGAGAAATCTACTAATATTAATATCAAGCTTCACTATATTTCATATGAAGTTATTAGTGTTACCACTGACACCTTCAATCTTTTAGGGGACAATTAGGATACACAGAAGATTATAATAGTTAATCATATAAGAATGAATTATTATATAATAATAGTAGCTACTGTCTATCATAGCATTCATATTAAAAGAATGATTAACTATAGTAGATATAAGAATTACTGAAACTATCATTTTCTTCTTAAAGGTTTTTCTATCTAACTCTAAGAGCTTTTACTCATAATTTCACACAGAAGCTAGTCTTTTTCTAAGTCTAATTTAGTATCTTTAAAGTCCTCCTCCTCTTTGGGCTTGATCTGCACATTTGCAGATTGTATAGGTAGTTTTGAGAGAATATAGGTACTATAGTAGTTAATGACTCTATATCTAAATTTATTACAGTTAATACAAACATTTTAGACACAGCAGTCTATAATAGTAATAGTAATTATATTAAGAATATAGAAGCTATTCATGCAAGCTGTTAGCTCTCAATTTATAACATTTAGATTACAGAGCTAAGTTATTCTAGAGAAAGTTTCCTTAGAGTTAGTAGGAGTATTAGTGTGGAATCAGTTCTTAATGACTTTAATTTCAGATAGATTATTCTCTATCTTATGAAGTTTCATATAATAGTTAGTATATAAGATGGGTTTTTAGATAGAGACAGTCTACTGCAGGAGGTCAAGGTTAATGGCTTTCTTAAGTATAATCTTCTTAATTATATTATCTTATAACTGCCTATTAGCTTTGAGGATCTTCTGATTGAACATTAGGAGAAATGTAGTTAGTAAGAAAGTTCACTAGCAAATGCTGTGTAGCCAGGTAAAGGCCTTTAAGGTCACTGTGAGGTTAGAGAATAAGATATCTAGCTAATCCAGAATAATATTAGAAGATAGTGAGAAGTATAAATTAACTTTTATCTAAGAATGGAATTAAATAGAGGTAATGCTAGAGAGTCATAAGAAGATATATCATATCTGATTAATTAGGTTACTAATTGCATGACCATTAATATTAATATTAACTATAATATTAAGTCATCAGGTAGAATATTTAACAAGCTTTTCACTACTAAAGATTATCAGTGTGGTAAGTTTCTCTTTTAGGTGTTTCATGATGTCATCTGATGAAGCAGTTAGAGGGGCAGGAGTCAGAATAGGCATTAGGGTCAGAGTAGGCATATAAATTTGCTTGGAGAGGCTCTGAATTTAAGCTGTAAGCTATTAAATGAGGTTTTAGAGATTAACTTTAAAGCTCTAAGAAAGAAGACTGTCTTTATGTAGAGAGTTTATATTTATAATGAATATAAAAAATTGGTTAGATTTTAAGAGTTCAGAGGATTTATATGAGTTAAAGGAAAATCTTATGAGATATTAATATGAACTGTTAGAGCTTTGGAGTCTTTTACTAACATATTATTTAGTAGGGCTGAACTGAGCAAGTTATATGAAGCTGATGTCTCATAGGGACATTTTATTAGCATTTATTAGAATTTAGAGAAGTTAGCTGTATGTGCAAGTTATATTTAAAAGATTTTACTATACATGTAAGTCATATTCAGAAGATAGATATAATATTAGAGATCTCTGAGAAGAAATTAAACAAGTGATTATAAAATGTAATGGGCACACTCTGATTAACAAATTGTATGAGCTAAATGCTAAAATTAAAATTATAATTACTAGAGAAAGAAAGGAAAAAGGAAAAGAAATTATAAGATTATGTGATATAGATAAAAGAGAATTATATGAGATCAGAGTAGATAAACATTCATATGAAGGCTCAGTCAGAGACCTCTAATTAGGTGGTTAGAGATTAGGTGAAGTTCAGATGAGCTATAAATATAGAGTATAAGAGTATAGCCCTTTATAATGTATCTTTATATAAACTACTATAAATTTAATATTATTAGTATAAAGAATTGATATCCTCTCCTCTTGATCAGCAAAATAATTAACAGACTGGCTAGTATAAAAGTTTACTTATAGTTAGATCTCTATAATGCATATCACTAACTACACATATATAAAGATGATGAATGAAAAACAGCTTTTTAAATATATTATAGTTATTTTGAATATCAAGTGATCTCCTTTAGACTTATAAATATATTAGTAACATTCTAATTCTATATTAATAAAGCTCTGAGTAATCTTCTAAATATCTACTACATTATCTACCTGAATGACATTATCATCTACTTGAACTTAGAGGAAGAGTACTACAAGCATGTGTACATAATGCTGAAATGCCTGTGCACCTATAAGTTATATGTAAAACTTAGTAAATATATATTTCATATAAATTATATCAATTTCCTTAGCTTTATAATCAGCATAAATAGCATTAAGATGAAATAGAGCTAGATTGATATTATCCTCTCCTGGCTGGAACCCAAGTGTGTTCATAACATCTAGATATTTTTAGGGTTTATGAATTTTTACTACTATTTTATAAATAGATTTATAGTGAAAGCACAGCTCTTATCTATACTCATAAAAGATATAATATAGAAAGGTCAGAACTGAAAGATGATCCTCCTCAATACTAATATATAGAAAGCTTTTTAAGAGCTAAAAAGTATATTTATAAAGGTCTTAATTCTTACACACTTTAATTCAGATTGGAAACTCTAAGTGGAGTCAGATGCATCAGATTTTATGCTAAGTATGATCCTCTTACAGTTAGATCTGAATGATAAATAATAGTATCTAGTTATATACTATTTATAAGGCTTATTACTAGTGAAATACAACTATAATATGTATGACTAGAAATTCCTTACTATTCTCATAGCATTCAAGTAATAATACTACTACATATATAATATATATTTCCTTATAATAGTTTTATCTGATCATACCAATTTATAATACTTCATAATGACAATGAAGTTAGTTAAATATCAGATATAATAAATGAAAATACTCTTCACATTCAACTTTATCATTAAGTATTATTTAGAGATGAAGAATCCTACAGATATGTCTAGTCATCACTCTAACTATAAAGAAAATGCTTCAAAATCAATATTATTATTAATAATTTAAGAAAAGCTTCTTCAAGAAATATTTTGAATATCAAATATAAATGTATAGATACAGCTGAAGGACCTCAGTCAGTAAATAACTAATATAATAGTACATTTAAAACTATTAAATAATAAGGAAAATATAATTTGCATTGATGTACTTACTTTCTGTGCATATTAAAATGCATGTATAGATGAGAGATGTATTACTAGTAATATAGAAAAACTAGCTCATCTAATGTTATAGATATTAATTAATATAGTTATAAAATTCAATATAGTTTATGAATCCTCTCTTACTGAACTCATCACAGAATTTCTGCATCACATGCAAGCTCAGAATGCTGAGTACACTGAGATGTACAGAAAAATAAAAGTAGGTAAAATAAATAAAGTTAAGCACTTAAACTAAATAATAAATTAAGATAGTTTACTTTATTATAAGAGTTATATTTTTATTCTCATAGATTAAGTGATAAGGGATAAGATTATAAAATTAAATTATAATGATTCTTAAGAGAGATATTTTAATATTAAGTGCACTCTTGAGTGCATTTAGAGGAAATACTTTTAATGTAATATAATAATAGATGTTTGAGAATATATATATACTTATAATATCTATTAATGGGTTAAGACACATCATTATAAGAAATATAGTCAATTAGAACTACTTTCTATTCTTACCTCTTCTTTTGAAATAATAATAATAGATTTTATCATCAAACTCTCATCATTCAAGTGGAATGACAAGGTCTATGATTCAATCATAATATTTATAAATAAATTAATTAAGTATGTAATTTATAAATCAGTTAATAAAGGTATAAGTACATTAGAGCTTATAAACCTAATATTTGATATTTTCATCAGATTTTTCAGTTATCTACACCATTAAATAATAAACCACACTGAGATATTCAGCTTCAGTAAATACTAATTAATACTCCACTATCTTCTAAAAGTATGCTAATAACTAACAACTATATTTTACCCTTAAATGAATGGCTAAACTGAGAGGTAGAATCAGATGCTCAAGCACTACCTATATATTTATTATAACTTCTATTAGAATGACTGGGTTAGATAGTTGCTACTAGTATAGTTCTTCTACAACACCTCTATGTATAGTATTCTCAAGATGTCTCCTATAGAAGTGCTGATGAATTTTCAACCTGAACTACATCTTAATATTAAATTAGATACTAATATAAGAGAGAGAGAAGTATAAAAGATAATAAAATATATATATTATATAGAAGAAATATAGAATAATCTATAAGAATCTCTTCTGAAGACCCAAAAAATACAGAAGAAGTACTATAATTAATATTATAAGAAAAAGTATTTTATAATTAAAAACTAAGTTATACTGTATTTAAAAAATATTAGTATATTACATTTAAATCTGAAGCTCAATCATCATCAACTCAGCCCTTTCAAAATCATCAATAAGTGGGGGAAATAAGCATACAAACTGAAACTTACACTATAATATAAAGATATATATTCTGTTTTCCATGTCTTATTACTTAAACTGTATCACATACAGCACAGTGAAATCCTAGAGGCTGAATTAATAATAATAGATGAAGTTAAGAAGTTTGAGATTAAAGAGATTCTAAGGAAATATAACTATTTTAATGGTTAGTAATACTTTGTGTGCTGGAAAAATATAATAGAGGTAGAGAATTTCTAGAAGAATGTAGAAAATCTTGAGAATGCATAGAATCTAATCAACAAGTTTAATATATAGTTTAGTTATAAGATAATGGAGCTAAAGTACTGTTAACCCAAATAATAATTAGTCTATATATGAAAAGAAGAGAAGAGGAAGGATAAGTTCCTAAAAATTAAATCTCATTATTTTATATTAATATTAAAAGCCCTGAGGGGCACAGCAGACAAAAAATAAACTGAAAAAATACCAGAAAAAACTGGAGTATACATCATATCTAGCCCAGAGGAGCAGGTTATTTCCATTAAAGTCAGAATCAACTAAGTATATTAAAATAGAATAATTATACTTACATAAAGAACTGAGATGATATTAAATAATCCCTCTATCTTCTTTAATACTTTCTTATATTAAATAGCTACTTAGCTCTATTACTACTGAATTCTAAGGAGTAACTACATTATATTAGCATACTTGAGCTTATCTAATAGATTCTTAAAGTAATTTAATTACTTAGTTATATTAATCAACTCTGCAGTATCTACATACACATTTATAGGAACTTATAGTATAGTTAATAATTGATTTTCTATTTCAAATTAACTGTAGAAAAACTCACTATCTTACAGTAATAATAATACTATATATATTAAGAACAGCAAGTTACATATAAACTCTTAAGAGAGTAATAAAATACCTCTATATCAGTTTTTATAATTAGATAGTAGACACACTTCCTACACTATTTTAGTAAGTATAGACTTTTAGTAGATCTTTCTCAGTATTTATTCTTCTCCTCCTCTTCCTCTTTCTTATTATTATTATTATTATTATCATTCTTATCTTTATTTTTCTTATTTTTATCCTCATTCTCATCATCAACATTATTCTTCAGGATTTATATAGCAAGCTGCATAAAATCTTCAGCCAACTAAGTAACAGGCATCAGGGCAGTAGGGGTAGGAGTAAGATGAACTGGGGTAATGAAGAGTATAGAAATAAATAGATAATTAGACATGTAAGAAGAGATAATAACAGTAGAAGATAGTATAGAGATACATACAGAAGAGAGGCTATAAGAGAAGATAAAAGGGAAATTTCTATAATAAAAGAGTATGACTAGAAGAGGATATAATAGAGTCTGAGGACTCTAAGGTAAGAGAGCATCATATAGAAGAGTAACTAGCCCTGCAAGAGAATTAGAAGAGGAAAGAGAGTCTAATGATATACATTCTCTATATATATATAATAATATAGGAGTTTAGAGAGCTATTTTAAATTAATATTTTTTATTTTGAATTATTAAAGTATACCTGTTAGTAATTTCTATGACATGTGTCATACTGAATGGCTCAGATTGCCTGGACTGCTACATCATGCCTATATCTATATAAGATTCAGCTAGCTACTATCATACCCTCTTCTTCTCATTCCTACATGCTTTCCCATGCATATCCTATTCATTGCTATTATTCTCTATTGATGATGACATGGCATGGAACTACATCACTTCAAGAAGGTAGATCCTTTCCCTATTATATTCATCCTACTCTATATATAACTATCTTACTTCCTTTCATTCTCATGGAGGTTAGTAATCAGCTATGATTCTTCTGAAGATATACCTTTTTCTTGCTCTAGCAAACCACTCCATTCTTCCTCTCATGTGGCACAATTACCTTCATCTATAGTGCCCTGCTGAAGCTATTACCTCCACATCTAGTTATTCTTTGGAGCTATTACCTCTGTGTATCATTATTACTTGGAGCTAATCACCTCATATTGACATAGTAGCCAGAGCCCAGATAAGTCCCAGCCTCTACTTAGCTGCTCTTACCCCTGCTAGCCTTACCAATTCATAGCTAAAACCTTAATGCAGTGCTTGTTAGATGGCTTATCTCTAACTGGCCTGCTGTTCTCATAGTTTCTGATTGCTTCCCACTGAGAGCATTCTATTAAGGGTTAGATATAATATTTAATATTAGCAACTCCTGCTCTCATCAGCACATTCCTACAACTCTGCTGAAAAACCCTCCTTTAGGCCCTAAATCAAGCTCCAGGCCTATCTCTCCTCTTTTCAGTGGCAATGATGAACTTGATACTGCTATATGAGAGCAGGAAACTCTGCTGCTTCTTTTGTAAAGGCAGAAAAGGCAGTAAGACCTTCAAGCTGAGATTGAACATCTTACCCAAGAGACCTCTGCTACTCAGCCTCCTATTTACCCTCCTATGCTACTAGTTAACCCTCCTTTTGGTGGCAATCCTCCTGCTTTTAACTATGACCTCCCTCAAGGCTTCTCCTATATCCCTACTTTACCTGATTGGATACACAATAAAGCTGCTGGCACTGCCAATGCCCCTACTTAAAAATAAGACAAAAAGTTTGGCAATGCAAACCAGAGTAAACTGGATGCTTTTAGTGCTGAATCAGTTGCTTTTTATGCTCATCAGCAAGTATACTTCAACTCTGACCTCTAAAAAATCCTCAAAGCTGCTACCCACTTTGATATAAAGCTTTAATAAAAGTGGCAGCTTTATCTATCTATCCTCTGCCAGTGCCCTATCTAGCAACAATTTTATAATTGATTAATTTATTAGATTCAGAATTCCTTAAAGCTTCAACTTAACTCTAAGGTTGAGTACCTTCAGCTTCAACAAAAGGACAACCAGTTTATTCATGAATTTTCCACTGTCTTCCTAAGGGCTGAGTCTAAGCTCTTAGAGAGATACATAGAATACCAGTGGAAGATCCACTTCTATAATGCTGTTCTTAAATCCATTTATAAGAAGTTTGACTGATTTCTGGACCAGCTAGAAGGCCTAGCTTTTGAATAACTTGTTCACCAATTAAGCACTGCTGAAGGCCACATTCTGGGCTGACCCCCAGTTAAAAACATCAACTGTGACACTGGGTGAGGCTGAGGAGCAAATGGCTCCAATCCTCCTAAGGATTAGAAACCCAGGAAGAGTGCTTCAAAAAAGGACTCCTGAAAGTGCAAGTCCACTGGTAACACCACCTCCATGTGGTGTGAAAATCATCAGGTTGACACCTATAACACTGCTGATTGCTGATTAAACAAGCCCAGTTCTTCAGATAAGAATAAGGATAAGGATAAGGACTCTAAGAATAAGGATTCTTCTAAACACTAGAAGTCCAATACAGGTGCCCACTTTAGCAAGGGGTCAAAAAACAACTGAGGTATACTATTAGAGCTGCTATAGCTGCTGACAAAGATTTAATGCAGTCTAATCATCTTTCATTTATTATAACAGTATAGATCTGGACATCTTCTGGGCATAAGCTAGTTATAGCCCTAGTTGACTCTGATGCAGAGTCCAATTTTATGGACAATTTCTGAGTTAAAAGTAATCAGATGGAGCCTACTAGCTGTTGCCCAAAGACTATCTAAGGTTTTGAGGGCTACAAGACCTGTTCTTTTACCCAATTCAACCTGCCTGTTGAAACAATGGATGCTAAAGAGGCCAGCCTTGAGGATACCTACCACTTTCATTCAGTTAAGCTGGTTGGGTATGATATGATCCTAGGATTCCCTTGATTAAAGGCTATTAACCCTCTTATTGACTGGCAAGAAGGAGAGTTCATCCTTTGAATCACTACTAGTTCTGAGAACCTTGACCTATCCACAGAAGATGCTGTTAATAAACTTCTAGCTGGTACTATAATATATCTCTACATGGTTACTATCCCTGGCATTAAGCTAGAAGCTCTAACTCCTTGGGAAGAAGCCATTGTACTTAATGTGGTTACCAAATGATGTCACTCCTCATGTAGATTGGAGGAAAATGCATTATCCACTGAGGCCTAAGAGTACAATTTGCCCCACACTTCTATAGTGCCAGGGAGTAATTCACCCCCTTATCCTGATTATTTGGAATCATATGCCCACCTTTTCAATGAGGTGGAAGTGTTTTATGCCTCAAGACATTCAAACATAGAGTATGAGATTATCTTTAAAGATGGAATCAGGCTGCTCTTCATGCTGATTTACAATCTTTCTACCATAAAGCTCTAGGCTCTTTATAAATACCTAGATACTACTTTAAATAAAGGTTGAATCTCCCCTTCTACTAGTTCAGCAGGTGCTTTAATTCTCTTTGTTCTAAAAAAGGATGAAGGCCTACACCTTTGCATTGACTACAGGGGACTCAATAAACTCACTATTAAGAACTGGTACCTCTTACCCTTAATTAGTGAGCTCCTGGACAGACTCAGAGGAGCCCAGGTCTATACTAAACTAGACCTCTGGGATGCCTATCACTGGATCCAAATCTGGCCTGAAGACTGCTGAAAATCCACTTTCCAGACCTGATATAAGCACTTTGAATATAATGTTGTTTCTTTTAGCTTAGCTAATGCTCCTACCACATTTCAGGCCTATATCAATCAGGCTTTAGTAGATCTCCTTGATGATTGCTGTGTGATTTACCTAGATAACATCCTCATCTATTCCAATTCACTGGAGGAGCACAAGTGGCATGTCCAAAAGGTTTTTGACTGTCTTAACTGTACAAGTCTCTATGTCAAGCTTTCAAAATGTGACTTTAACATGGAAAAAGTCTCCTTTCTGAGGTTCATTGTTGGACCCTTAGACATTAAAATAGAATCTAACTATATGGAAATAATCCTTGAATGGCCTCTTCCAGCAAGCATTAAGAATGTTTAATCCTTCTTAGGATTCATCAACTTCTATTGACATTTCATCCATGGTTATTCTGGAATTGCAGGGCCTTTATTTGATTTAATAAAAGGCTCTAAGAAAGAGGAATAAAGAGTGCCATTCATTTGGACAGAGGAAGCTACTCAGGCTTTTTAAGAGCTTAAAAATTGCTTTACCTCAGCTCTGTTACTTGCCCACTTTAACCCAGAGTGCTAGATTTCAATTGACCTGAATGCTTCAACATATGCAATAGCAGCTATACTTAACCAGCTTCAGGATGATGGCCTCTGGCACCCTGTTGCATATTAATCTTGTAAATTAATTGATGTAGAAACACATTATAATACTAATAACAAAAAACTTCTATCTATAGTTGTATGCTTCAAGAATTGAAAGTATTACTTGAAAGGAAGTAAGTATCTAATTCAAGTCTTTTCTGACCATGCCAACCTTCAGTACTTTATGATGACTAAAGCATTGAATAGATATCAGACTAAATGAGTGGAAGGCCTCAGTACCTATGATTTCACTCTGTATCACTACCTGGGGAAGAAAAACCCTGCTAATGGGCCCAGTCACTGTGCTGATTATACTAAATTTTATTATAGTAAAATAATGCTATTTACTCTGCAATAAAAACTATATCATAAAGTTGGATAGGGCTGAGAAATAGATTCCCCTGACATTTGCATCTTAGTAATCACTATTTGAGCCTATGATATGGAGCAAAGCACTTCATTGTCCTCTGAAATCAATGTAAATTGCTCCACTTCCTGCCTCATACAGGTGCAATTTACCTCAAAGCTCACACCAGAACTGCTGACAGCTCTAGCACACAGTTCCTACTCACTGAATCATTTATTAGCAACCCTGGTATGCACTTTCAGCATGTTGGATATTGGGGATTCCATATCTAGCACATCAGAGCTACAGGGACACCTGTTGGTCTTCAGTATGTCTAGGCTATTAGCCTCCACAGTTTTAGCTCTCAAGATGGCATACATGGACATGCCAGAATCCTTTCTTTCTCTCTTATTAAAGGCCTAAGACTCTGATGAGTTCACCTGCAATAAGAAGAAGGATATCTCTAGTATAGTTCAGAGTAGTAGTACCTCTTCCTGAATTATCTCTGATAATGGCCTGCTCTGATTCAACAGCTGTGCCTATATTCCTCAACTGAAGGCTTTAACTGAAGAGATTATCCACCTCAACCATGATGACCCATAGGGGGGTCACTTTGAAGTAAAATGATCCAAAGAGACTATTCAACTCAAGTACTTTTAGTATAGACTTGATAAGAATATTACTGATTACATTTCCACTTATAACACCTGCCAATGGGTGAAGCTAAAACATTATAAATAATATGATGAGCTTGCTTCCCTTTCAACACCTACTGACTTTTGAGAGATTATTATAATGAACTTTATAACTAGATTACTAGCTTTAACTTGGAGAGGCTAAACCTACAACTCCATCCTAATCATTATAGATGCTTTAACTAAGTTTACCCTTTATCTACCATGCACTAAGGATATCATGGCTGAAGAACTTGCAGACCTTCTATACAACTATACCTATAGCCTCTTTAACTTACCCTGGAACATAGTTTTAGACTGTAAAGCTCTTTTTATCAGTTAATTTTGAAGTACTCTTTGCTAGCTGTTAGACACTAAATGCTGCCTATCTACAGCCTTTCACCCTTAAATAGATGGTCAAACTGAACATTAAAATCAAGTCCTTGAACACTACCTTTACTGCTTCTCTAACTTCAATCAAGATGATTAAGCAAGATAGCTTCTTCTAGCACAATTTGTTTACAACAATTCCTAGCATAGTTCAATCAAAGTCAGCTCTATAGAAGCAGTAGTGGGACTTCAACCTTCTCTGGATATTAATATATGTCCCTCTTCAAACCATGCCTCAGCTGAGGCTATCAACCATGCTAAATGAATGGAAAAAGCACAAACTGAGCTCCAGGAAAACCTTGAAAAGGCCAAAGCAGATCAAAAGAAATACTATGATTTCAAACACAAACCCAAGTGCTTTTATATTGGAGATAAGGTCCTTTTAAATGCTAAAAACCTCCAGATGATTAAACCCATGCACAAATTGGATCATAAATATCTAGGCTCTTTTAAGATAATTAATGCATGGGATACTTAATTCTACAAGCTGAAGCTCCCTGTTACCTATAGGAGCATTCATCTAGTTTTTCATGTTTCTTTATTAGAGCCATATTCTCAATGTGACAACATCACTCCCCCTCCACTGTCTGACTTAGTCAATGGGGAAGAAGAATGGCAAATTGAAGAAATCCTCAAATAGTGGAAAATCAGATGAAAATGGCAATATCTAGTATATTAGCAAGGTTAGGAAACCACTGATGATACCTAGGAGCCTGAAGAAAACATTGAAGATATTGCTACCTTCAATGACTTTTTACAATGAGAGGCTAACTGAATTGCACTCCATCCTGACAGTTCATAGCTATAAAAGTGCTAAAAATGCAACTGAAGTAAGGTAAAATGCATTACTTTCTTATATCAAATGAAGGTATTCATCCCATTTCTCATGTAAAATAATGATGTTTGCTTCCTCTACTCATATGAAATAAAACTCTAGCTTAATAACATCCTTGCTACCTACCATTTTATATGACCTAAAGATTGAGTAAGCCTCCAAGGACTATTATCATCTAATCCTGAAGCTCTATAAACCCTTTACCCATTCAAAAGGCTTCATAACACCTTTGGCACCTACTATGGTTCAAGTCCAAAGATGTATAAGTCCTTTTTGAAAGGTCAGGTAAGTCTTTAGCCTCTTCTCAGGACTAAGCCCAGAGCTCTATAATCCCTTTCTCAGGTTGAGGTAATCCTTTGGCAAGCTAGAATAAGCTCAAAGTTCTCTTTAATCCTATTCTAAAGGTTCAGCTAAATCTTTTTACTACAGGCAGAAGCCTTTAAAAGTTCTGATAAATTCTTTATTTTTATTACTATTTACTTTTTACTTTCTTTTTTCCTATGAGGTTTTCTATTTTTTCCCTCAAAGGTTTTTATGTGGTTTTACTGTATAGTTCATGGGCCTTTCCTTCAACAAAATTCTCACTTTCACCTCAGTTTGATGGGATCATAGAGGATATAAAACTGGGTAAAATCATCTTTGATTTGATTAAAACAGAAAAGCAAATACAAAACTAACTAGGTACTCTTAGCACATACCTCTCCAGATACTCCCTCTATTTCATCTCCTCCATATAATATTTGATTATGGCCTCTGATGCATATCAGAGGGCTATCTCCTAGTTCCTACAAACTTAATAGTATGTCTCAGCCCAGGCCTGCTCTTGCTGCCTATCTTGCTCCAGCCTCAGGAAAAACTGGCAGCTCATCACCCCCCCCTTCTGGGCCTGCATCAAAGGCATAGTCTCTAACACCCACACCTCAAAGTCTACCTGCCCTCTTCCAGGATGATCTTCTGGGCCTGCCAGCCTCACTACTAACTCTCTCAGGCTTGATGAACTCTCTCTAACCTCTCTAAACATCTCTTCATTCTCCTTCTTCTCTTCTTCCTTAGCCTCAGCTGTGTGAGCCTATTTCAAGACTTTCTAGTGAGTGGTACCTTTCAGACAATCAGTCTTCCAACAAGTAGTAAACATGATAGCTTAATAGGGCTTTATCAACTAGTTCATTAAGTCCTAAAGCTTAGCAACCTTGGCCTCTAAAGTCTCACCCATCAGGGTAGTAAAGATAAGGAACTGGTGCAGCTCCATTACCCAGCACATGTTGTTAGAATTAGGTAGCTATACTAACTATTAGCATCAATTCTGCTATGAAACAACTCTAAAATGACTGTGAATCAAGGTAAATTACTCCACAAAGCAATATGAAATGGAGGAAAATGCTCTCAATGCTATACAAAAAGAGCATAATTTGCCTTAAATTAAAGGTGAAAATGGAGTAGAAAAATGGGGATATCAAAGGCAAATAGTTAACAATCAACTAAGGTAATAGGAAATTGGAATTAGGATATACTTACATGCATACAGAGCTGATGCTAGTGCTGACAAAGGCAGCACTTCAAACTCTGATCAGAAATCACACAGAACTTGTTGATATCCCCTAAGTAGGAGAGGCAGGTAATGCATGGAATCTCTCTAAGTCAAATGTTAGTATATAATTAGTGCCTACTAAGTTACTGATACTATATAATCAAGCCCTTCAGAGTAAAACATGCTAAAATCCCTGGGTACTTGGAGCAAAACATACTGTTTCTCTGAAGGCCTTAGTGCAATTTGCCTCAAACACACACCAGGCCTGGCTGCAATCACCACACAGTGGAGCAGCTAAGGACCCCACTAAACAAGGATTGGATAAGACTTACTCTAAGCTACAAGTAGAGTAGAAATCAGCCCTTTTAGGTGTAGAATTATAAGCTAAAAAGTATAAAGATGTAGGAGAAGCAGGGGCAGCATTAGCAGGCATGTAAGTAGAGCAATGAGAGGCCATTTTGATATAGACTTTAATGATTGATAAAGGAAGAAGTAATGCAACTAATAACTTGTTTTTGTTCTTCTAGTATGTCACTTATTTTTTGCTTATTTTAGCACTAATCCTGCAGTAAATGCCTAAGTACTGGGAGATCTACTGCTATAGACTTAATAAACAACACCTTTCCCCTTTAGGTTTAGTGTAAATCACCCTGATTCTTACTGACCTTTGAAGCAATTTCCCTTAATAGCTATTAAGTGATGATGCTATTTCCTCTATCATTCTTAATAATATAATAACCTTACCTTGCAGACAAGTACTGCAACTACTATTACAGTTGAAACTTCCTCTTCTATACAGGCAAATAATAAGATCTTTTCAACTCTAGATGATGTGACCCAAGCTTCAGAAACCTACTTATGACCTCTAGAAACCTACTTATAACCTCTTGAAATCTCTCTATTATTTACTTCCTTATAATTTCCTACTTTTTGTATATGTAAGTACTCTTTCCACTTCTTTCTTTAGAGGTTTTTACTTTTTTCCTCTTCTACACAAGGATTTTAAGTGGTTTTAATGAGGCTTCACATCCTTATTCTCCTTCTATATCACTGGGGACAGTTCCTATCAGAAGAGGGGTAATTGTCATGCTAGATAGCCTGAATTGCCTGGACTGCTATATCATGCCTATATCTATATGAGATTCAGCTAGCTACTATCATACCCCCTTCTTCTCATTCCTATATGCTTTCCCATGCATATTCTATTCATTGCTATTATTCTCTATTGATGATGACATGGTATGGAACTATATCACTCTAAGAAGGTAGATTCTTTCTCTATTATATTTACCCTACTCTATATATAACTATCTTGCTTCTTCTCATTCTCATGAAGGTTAGTAATCAGCTATGATTCTTCTGAAGATATATCTTTTTCTTGCTCTAGTAAACCACTTCATTCTTCCTCTCACATGATGCAATTACCTCCATCTATAGTGCCCTGCTGAAGCTATTACCTCCATGTCTAGTTATTCTTTGAAGCTATTACCTCTGTGTATTGTTATTGCCTGGAGCTAATTGCCCCATATTGACATAGTAGCCAGAGCCTGGATAAGTCCTGGCCTCTGCTTAGCTGCTCTCACCCCTGCTAGCCTTACTGATTCATAGCTAAGACCTTAATGCAGTGCTTGTTAGATAGCTTATCCCTAACTAGCCTGCTATCCTCACAACATAGTACCTTGATAATATGGAAGAAGCAAAGAAAAGTAGTATATTATATTTAAATAATATTATATAATTATAACATGCTAAAAGCAAAATAATCATCTAATTACATAGACATACATTCAGACTGGGGAATCTAAAATAGAGTGCAACTAGTATGTAAAGTATTTATGAACTAGTAAAAAATATTATAGACACTCAGATAAGAAAATACTATATTAAAGTAAATAATAGATAGAATAATAGATTAAATTGTGATGCTAGCATTTAATAGAGAAAATAAAAAAATATAGTAAAGTAAAGAATATATATATTTATAGCTGCATATTAAATTACCTATTTACCATTATTTAGACATCTAATTATAGAAAATAAATATTAATTATACTACATGCTAAATCATTTAGCAACAAAATTGCTGATTCTTACAACATAATTAATCTATAAATATAGAACTATCTAATTATAATAGTTTAAACCTTCTATTAAGTATAATAGTTTAAATCTTCTATAAAGTATAATAATTTAAATCTTCTATAATATATATCACACATCAGCCTGATTCTTCAGCTATGACACAGAAAATCTAAGAATTCACTGGAGGCTAACTTCTAAAGGAAAGAGTAATTATAATATACAAAGGAGATTATGTATTACATATAAATTAACTACATCCTTGGATTTTGAATCTTAAACCTCAGGCCTAGCAGTGTGCCTGACAGTGTGCCTGATAATGCACACATGGTGTGCACTTAGTAGCTAGCTATTAATATATATACTATGCAGGTTTCTTATGAAAAGAACTAGCAAATAATCTTATTACTATATAACTCCTACATTTAAAATATATATACATTTTTACCTATTTATTTCCATCACACTATTCAACAACTCATAATTTATCTTTTAAATTAAAAGTTTTTATATTTAATATTAGATATTACATGCTGCTCTATCCTTCTGAAGCTGAATAAGTAATTAAAGTAATTATCATATTATATAATATACAGCTTGAAAAAGCTGTGAACCTTATCTAGAAATAGGTCAACCTGGGTGTTTCATATAATTATATTATATCCATGGATGTTGATATAAGACTAAAAGTGATTAAAAACCTCATTAATTACTAAGAAGTAGTAGGAGAGATTGTAGCTTACTAAGAGAATATTTTACTAGAAAACACTAAGACTGATAAAGATTATATACAAGTAATATAATATATAGCTTAGCTATGTAAAATTAGCAATGATGAAGTAAATATTCTAATAGATTATTAAAATAAGAAAGAAGTATTATTTTATATAATTAAAAAAATGATAATATAATAGATCAGATAAAAGATTAAGTGATTATAGAAACTAATAATAATATTAGAGAGATTTCTAGATGTACTAGATAATTTTAAAGTAATACTATATTTAATATATCTATATAATATTAAACCTGCAAATATTATAATAATATTAAACAAGTAATCTAGTATAGAAATATAATATAATGATATATAAGATCTATCTGATGAAGACTTATATATAACTATTAATAAACTTACTAAGTATACCTATAATTACTTAATTAAGTCTATATGAATCTTATTTGCTAGCCTTAAAACTCTTAATATAACTCTCTGAAAAAATATCATATTTATCTACATTTATACCATATAATAGCTCATTAAACTACTTGATGTTGAAGAAAAGAAAGTGAAGAAGATTCTTATAATTATTAAGAAGTATAGAATATTCTATTATAAGATATGCTATATAAATAAAGACTGTCTTAAAGAGAATCTAAGAGGATTTACTATAGAAAAGGAATAATAATAATTAGAGTTAATATTATAGATACCTTTTAGACTTCATACTCTATAATGACTTAGCTACATAATGTGCAGATCATTATAGGAATAAGGAGTAATATTTTCCTTTTTTACTTAATATATTATTTATTATTATATTATATTTTATAAGATTTCATCTTCTATTTCATTTATTTACTCTACAATTCTATATGTAACTACTGCAATGAGAGTATTATATACTTTTCTGAAAGAGGCTATTTATTACATATATATACTCTATATTATAGAATATTCATGGTACTTAGTCACCTACATAGCTTAGTTAGGCCCTATAATATAAATAGTTATGAATAGCCTAGAAATGTAGAGAATGTAACCTTATTCTATATAATATTTTCATCTTAAGTTTTTTCAATCACAAATTTTTAGCTAATTATAATATTATACCTTAAGATTACCTTTTTAATCTATTAATAAAAAATTTAATAAAATAGATAAAAAATTATAATTTAAAAATATATATAATTTAATAATAAAATTTATATATTATTTTAAAATATAACTTTTAATTCCCTCTTTAATATTTTTTATTTCTAGTTAAAGTAAATAGTATACTAATAACTTTACTTTATTTAATATTTTTATATATAAGGATATTTATTTTATTAAAAAATATAATTTTAAATAATATATTATATTCTAATACACCTATATTACTTAGAATTTCATTGGTTATTAGTCTTAAATACATAAATTACACTCCCAATACATGGCTGGTATTTTATTTTGATTGGGTGTAATCTATTTTGATGGGGTGGCATTAAGGATTACAGGCTGAAAACACTGAAATTTTGTGTTACGGACATTTGTCACTATGGACCGCTGTAGAAGAGCCCTGGTCTTCACCACTTTATCCACTGGGCCTAGATAGTGTCATTATTCATACTCAATCTTATCAGTATCTTTTTATACTCTTTTGTATACAACGAGCATCGCAGTAATGGGTATAATTATGATACTCTATGCAATTGCCCTACTAGCCAACAGAGTTTACCAAAGCTCATCCCCCACGAAAGAGCTTATTCACCATAGCTGGGCAATTCTATTCTGGTTTCTCACTCTCGCAGCTCTACTTGTGAGCCAGCTTTTACAGCCCAATATTGAGTTTGTGCCGTTTGGCGTTTATTTTCTTTACGTTTTGGCGCGCTGGGGGAACAGAGGCGGAGCGCGCGGATGCAAAGACATCAAGATACGGAGTGATTTGGTGCGGTCGTATATGGTACGACCCAGGAGTCAACTAAAGGAGGAACAAACCATGCCCAACCCAGTGATTTCTGGAGCGGATTCGAAAGAGCAAGATCTAGCACCCCGGTACGGTACCCCTTGTTACTATTCTTGACATCAAAATTGTTATTTACTGTGGTCCTTTGGTTGAGGAATGTTGAAATGCACATGCCGGAGATGAAATTCAAGTTGAGGGTGCATATATACCCCTTGCAAATAAAAATATATCATTACTTAATGGCCTATTCGTCCACACGAGCATGACTAACTTATATCAAAAGGACCTGCCGACTCTTGAAATCCATAGGAAGTTACAGCAATTCACATCCTGCTCCAATAGATCTATACAACCCCTTTATCCCTATCTATCGATCATACCGATGGCCCCCTACTCCCTTTCTATAGATTTACATATTCTCTTCTATCTAGAAGCTAATTAAAGAATGGATAGCGTGCTATTCCTCGTCCGACTCCAGGAAGAAAATCACATATGACCTTGTTTTACCTAGTATTTAATCAATCCCATGTAATAGAAGCCGAAAGTTAACGAATTTAGAGACAAGGATGTGCTGTTTCACATTATTCACCCTCAACCAATTCGCGCCGTCGCTAATTTAACTTTGATAGGAAATTTTAAGTTAATGGGATATTTAACTTATGGAGAAAACATTATTCTCCGATATTGGAGAAGTAGTTGAATGAACGAATAAGTCGGAGAATAACTTTATCACAATCCCTACATATACCATGCTACACACACCTGCTATATCCATTTCTCCACGACCTCGTCCCACCCCTTCCAACCCATCCGTCCCCTCTCATCAACCTCTCTACAAAACTCACCCGGCCCATCCCGCCGGGTCTCCATACGTAAATAGTTTCAATCTCGACGATGTCCCCTGGACCACTATCTGCTACAGCCTAATCCATGGTACCAGAAAAAGCTAACTACTTAACTTAAGCGCCCGCTTGCTGCCACCCTCACCCCCCCTTTTCAAATTTACATATCCCGCCATTTTAAGGCACCTCGGAGCCGCTCACCCTATGTTATGTATCCATAACTTAACTCTATATTTCCCCCGCTAGATAATAAGGTAGTTAAAAACCTCACTTAACCATGTACATACTAAACGGAGGGCCTTGGGTTTCTTTTAATAACTTCGAAACTTTGAAACGGCGTCGGGTGCGATGATGAAGCGATGAAACAGTAGTGCGGACTGGTAGACAGGTGAGGCGGCCGGTAGTTATATAGGCTGCGGGTTAATGTTATCCATGGATAGGTGACATATGGAACCAGACACATGGTAGATAGAGCCATCCATTCATGGATGCCCATGGCGATGGCGATGGCGTTGTCTATGTTTTACTTGGTAGTTAGAGGCGGATGGGTGGGTGGGAGAGGAACGAGGGAGATGAATCCTCGACGGCCGTATGCAATTAACGACAATAGATATCTGAGTTCTCTTAGTTGACCAGATAGGTAGGAGAATAATGCAATTTCTGGTTTTTTTCTCTCTTTTTTTTTAAATCAACAAATAGTAGAGTTGGAGGTGCAATGCACGTCCATTCTAGCAAGTTAAAGTTACTCAGCTACCACTTAACTAGTAATTGGAAGATCACCACTCAAAGATATAAATAAACCAGCATATCCATGCGTAACTAGTAGCTTGTTGATCTCATCAGATAGACTTTGTTAAGGCAAGGCGGGGACAGGCAAGCAGTTAAATAGTTGTGTAGTTAGTAGTTTTGTATTATTTTTCTATCTGGGGCCAGCAGTTATGAATGGAACATACTCTTGGGGCCGTCGCCCGTAATAGCTAGCTGGCCCGCACAGCTGAGTACAAGGGGGTAAAGGGTCAATATATCAGCATGATTCACATACTCCGTAGATCAGATTATTCTATTCTGAAAATATTTTCTACGCATGTGCATGTATTTTCATAATGATGACGTGGTACAGCAAACCAAAACCCCACAGACATTCTGTTTCCCATTCTCTTCGCATTTCAGCTGTGGCGGGATGTACTCCGTACATAACTGTAACTACTGCATATTTGATTATGTGTGAGTTGGCCACATGTTCTAGAACCTCTTTCGTGCGAAAACAGGGCTGAAATGACAGGTCAAGAGGGCGCGCTGGCCGGTGACGAATCCTGATGCTGACCACCATTCTGCTTCCTTTATCCTACTTCTTTTTCGCCACCTACATGTATATACAAAGTAGCAGAGGAAGCCCCGAAGGATCCCGGATCTCACGCAGGCTGATGTGCTCGGTATTTGTGTTTCCAAATATATATCCGCATGGAATGGAGTCTTCAAGATCCTCCTATGCCGGACACGCAGCTACAACCATACCTATGCCCGTCTGTAACTACGGATAGGTTTCTATTTCGAGTTCTCCTTTCCCTGTCCTATCAAAGATCGAATCCTATGCACGTTAAACTCAGATAAGAATGTAACCAGCCGAGGAATAAGGTGAAGAGTTCCTACAGGACTCGAAGATCACGTGGGGAGGGGGATGTCTGGGTGTTGGCGATAAGAGGGTGTGTCAGGGTGGAAATAAAATAAAACGATGCCCCTTGGGATTTCTATCGGTGGGAGGAGAGCTTGGCGGCGGAAGGGAAAGGGGCGGGATCTGGGGCCCATCTTGAGGGGAGTGAGGGAGTCTGGATATGTTAGAGCTCGTCTTTGCCTGATAGCTGGAATTGCGTGTTTTAGAGTAACAACTGATCGTCCGGAATGCTTTGCAGCTACATGTCTGAGATCAGGGGCAGAGTTGCTGAATGAAACCCAGATCGATGGGCAAGGGTGTCATGCAACTAGCTATGTATGGTTTTAACCGCTGTGGGAAGAGCTTTGCTCTTTTTTTTTTTCAGGCCATCTGCTGCCATTCACCAGCATCTTTGGTGTAGCACGGTTATGCCAATTCTATTGCCCAGCGTGTCAGCGGTCTCTAGTGATCCCAGCACGCACAAATGCACACCATCCCATGATCCCATGCACAAATTGGCGGCATATTGGAAATTGCGGGTATGTATGGGTTCGGAAAGGCCAGTCTGGGCTCTGGGCGGCAGCCATGTTTTGGAGCAGAGAAGAGGGGATCTTGAGGACGGGATCATGAAAAAATAGAAAAAGCAATATGGACTGTGCTAGTTAAGTGCCCAATGGGAGGGGGCCTGTCCCTGGATTGTCTTGAGTTCATTCCCCTTGCCGCGAGGGAGAACTTGACGGAGGGCTTTTTGATATGATTTAATTCCCCTTCGGGCCTTCGCACGCCTGTAAGTGTAGGCTGTCTCTCTCTCCCCTGTCCCAGCCAGGAGCGTCTCCTGAATCTCCTGAGATCGCAGCGGGTAATTAAATAGCGGGTCACTGTCTGTCTGGCGCAGAGTTAGCGGCGCTCTAGTATGGGCCGAGAAACTACGCAGACCCTTGGAGTAGCATCGTTTCATCGCGCTGCTTTGCCCGTTGTTGTGCCTGGCTCCCACTTTGCGGTAGAATATTTGTCTTTGTTGGCAGAGTGTGTTGGAGACTCGAGAGAACCACAAGGGCTGGCTGCCCTTTGAAACGAGCGTTGTTGTTGTTGTCGTTGTGCGAAATACAGCAGAACCAGTTTGATATCAAGATTAGCTAACTAGTAGTTAAATTCATCTGGTGGGTGCGTGTGGATAAGCGGCGCGGGGCGTGTGTTTTGGCTGGATCAGCCCCAACTCTCCTCCACCTCCTCTCCTGGCCCATCTCGTTCTCCTCGACGACATGGCTTGACCCGACCTCAACTCCCGCCCAGCTCACGGCCAGACACAGAGTCCGGAGGCCTGACCTATTCTCTGGCCATTGCGAGGTTACGCTGCTGGTGTCTCTGCCAGCGCCCGTTCACCACCGTCGCTGAGCAGTTACTGACTATCTACGTATTTACGTCTGTGCCTCTATCAGACTCCTCTATCTTTCAATCTCCGTCGCCTCTCCTCCATCCCCCCGCCCAGCACGCTTCCGGGCCAACCCACCCGCTGTCACTGTCGTTGTCGCTGTCATTGTCAGTATCTCATCTTCCCCACCTCTGGCCGCTGGTCTTGGAACCCATCCTATTTTCTTGGTTACCGTCCATCCCTGGGGTGTTTCGCATGGCTCTCTAGCCTTCCACTCGCGCCAGACAATCTCCCTCCACCGTCTTTTTTCCTTTGTTGGTCCTCGGGCCAAGCTGCGATTTTGCGTCTGTGTGTGTGGTGTCGTGGCTAACGTGCTCGTTTGTAGCTGGGTCACGTCTTGTTGTTGCCAACTCCCCTGCCGCCCAACGTCAATCAATACTAGTAGTCAATACAATCGGCCTTGTCCTCTTGATCCTGGTCCCACTGCGCTTCAACGTGCCATTCACCTCCTCGACTACTATTCCGGTCACTCGAAACCTCGTTCTCGCTCCGTTGTTGGCCCTCCCCTCGCCCTCGCGCCTATTCGATTTCAAAGTCTATATCTTTCCCCGCGTACATGGCCAGACTTGCATGAAGAGCCTTGAAGGAAAGGACATCGATCCTGGGCCTCCGCTACCGGCAGCTACCCGTCTTGCGTCTTCCTTGCCTGGAACCCGAATGGTTTCGGATACCTGAGTTCGCGATTCACCCAGACCAGAATACAACTCCACGCTGCAACAAGCTCTGCGAAAGACAAAGGCAGTTGGTATTACAATAGGATTGAGAGCTTATCAAGAGCGACGAGATGGAATCGCCAACTGGGTACCCCGAGTCCCCATCAGACTTGGACGATATCCCATACCCTTGCAAGGGCTGTGGTGAAGTATGGCTGACCCTACTATTTCCTCTGCTTGCCCTTGTTCGACAGAAGGACTTCTTTTGCTAACAATGATATCAAGATTTTGGAGGAAGGCAAAGCATTCGAATTAGGTGTGTATATTGCCCCACCCCACCCATCTGCTGCGGTACTCGATGCTAATTTTGATCAATAGCCGGAAAACGGTGGCATATCGACTGTTTTCGATGCAACACCTGCGAGACCCTGCTCGATTCGGACGCGAACCTTCTTTTGCTCGGCGATGGATCCCTCATTTGTAACAACTGCACATACAGCTGCAGTTCTTGCGGGAACAAGATTGAGGACCTTGCTATCTTGACAGGCGACCAGGCCTTTTGCGCAAACTGCTTCAAGTGCCGCAACTGCAAGCGGAAAATCGAAAACCTTCGTTATGCGCGGACATCTCAGGGTATCTTCTGTATGGACTGTCACGAGTCTCTAATGGCAAGAAGAAGAAAACGAACCGCTAGAAATGCGGCTCAACGGCAAAAAGTCGCAAACGTCCACCTCGATAAATCTTTACCGTCGCTTCCACCAAGCATGATGGGATCCGATGCCAATACTCCCTCGACTGACCCGTACTCAGACACGCCAACAGAACTCCCTTCACGGGGAAGGTCAGAAGACGAGCGGAGTTACTCGCGAAACTCACGGAATGACAGAAATATCACATCCCCTGATCCCCAACCCATTGCGCAAGGTATGTATATCAAACGCTCAATTTATATTCCGACTTACTTTACTTGTCCCTAATCGTTTCTTCCTAGTAGACAATCTCATCTTACCATCGAGCACCTACAAAAGCAATCGCCACTCTGCTATTTCGCATAAATCTGACGGCTCCGCGGGCGAAGAGTTCCTCATTCCCGTTGCCTTTGACCCAACACCCACCGAACACCACTCTCCTCAACCAGCAACCTCCGATAACTCCAATAACGGACCACGAGACTATTTTGGTCGCACATCCTCAGACACGTCCCAGAAGCAATCCCTCGATCGGCATGGATACCTGCAGGACCCAGGTCACTCCGAGGCCTCCTCTGAGCAACCCAGTCCATATCAAGACAAACGTCGCGCAGACCAGGACAGCCATAGGCGACAAGATAGTACTGCAAACACCAGCATCTCTAACCTTACGTCGTCTACAAATAATAATGACAAGATCCGTCAACAGAATGCCGTGCAAAAGAGTTCTGCCTCCGGGGCCGATATGCATGGCCATGTAGATAAATTCAAGTTACAGGATGTCCCCAAGGGAAGGAGGTCGGGTGGCTCTGGAAGCATATCCCGATCCGAATTCGCCACTTCATCGCGGGAGGATTCTCCAAACGACGATATTGTTATAAGTCCACCCCCACGAGATATATCACGGACCGGTAATCAGATTAAATCGGCACAGTTAGAATCGAATGGCACCTCGTCACTGTATTCGCAACAACCTCATAGCAATGAAAATGGGGCTTCCGGGTCGTCCAGATCCGGGAGCATTTCTACCATGCAATATCCACCCAAGAGAGGCGATTCTCTCGAGAGCAAGCTGCAGCATTCTATCCAGAGGAAGGATCTAGCATCTATTACGAAACCCACCCCACCGACATCAACCACCACAAACGATGGTACTCCATCGTCATCCTCCGTCTTCTCTTCTCCGTTTGGTGACAAAACTCCCGGTGGAAAGGGGGTCGCAAAGGCTGCAGAATCGTCTTCATCCAAGCGGGCTTCGGATACGTCGACATCAGCTGTCTCCCCTCACCACCGCCGTGCCACATCCGGTAGCATTTCAAAACAGAAAACGCAAGACCATCGCCGTAATCACTCTCGAAATGAATCGTTGCAATCCGATAGTCAACGCGAGATTGATAATGGTACTTCCCCCATGCTGCGTTATAGTGGAGGCGGCGACTTTTCCTTGGACGAAGATATGGCTCGGATTCTTGGTGGCGAAGAAATTCAAAACCAAGAGTCTTTCTTGAAACGTGTTTCAAATTCTGTACGCCACGGCCGGAGTTTCAGTGACAAAGGCGCCCGGCTTTCAAAAGAACCGAAATGGCCCAAATCCCCGTCAACAGGTCCAAATATGGCAGCTGAAATCAGCAGCCCTAACACTAGCTCTCCTGAGGGCCGGGATGAGCTTGCTTGGTACAAGAATGAACTTCGAAGGGAGCGGCAAAAGGTAATTGAAAAGGACCAGAGGATTTCGGAGCTCGAATCTTCCCTAAATGCCACCGCGAATATCAAGCAAGTCAATACAGAGCTGCGAGAGAAACGGTCTACTATGGTATTTTTGGATGCCCAGAAAGAAATAGTGCTCCGAGAGTTGGAGGTTCTTACCGAACACATTGCGAAAGAGAAGCGTAGCGATGCTGCCCTTGATCTAGGAAGAATGAGCAACGGTGTGCTGCGCGAGTTCGCGGAGACCATCCAACGGTTGAAGGATTCGTTTGCGCCTCAGATCGAAGAACTGATGCAGAAGAAGAACAATATACACGAAGAGCTCTCCAGCCTTAGTCGCATGAAAGACAAGAGCTTCCAGGAGTTTGAACAGCTGTCACTCAAGAATTCTCAACTCGCAGAGCTAAATAACCAGCTTGTACACCAGATCCAAGGGTTGTACAAAGCCAACACGAACTCCACGGGCGAAGGTGTCCGCCCGCCTCCCAACGGATTAGGCATTTACCACTCCAAGGATAAATCTGTGGCTTCGCTTGATGGGCGTGAGATCAGGGTATCCAATGACCTCCAACCTTCGAACACTCATGTTAATTCTGAGGAGGCAGAGCCTGTGACTATGGTCCAGGGGCCGCAGGTTGTCAGCATACGTAAAGGACAGCCTCGCAAGTTCAACTGGAAGAAGGGAGGCCAGAATGTCGCCAAAGGAGTCACAAAGGGACTTAAAGGCGCTTTCAACTACGGTGAAGGCAAATATCAACGGGACGGCCAATTTACTGAGACAGCGCCCTATGGATCTATTTCGTTGCAGGGTGGGTTCGATGGATCCTCCCGCTCACAGGCTCAAGATCCGGCTAGACAAGGCTTTGGATTCTTCGGTAACCAGAAGAGCAAACCTACTCCGTGGAAAATGCAATCGAATGGCAGTACGCCTGCGCTTGTTGATAGCAGTACTGGTGAGATTTTCTTTCTTTCTTTTTTCGCTACTTGAATTTATTGCTGACCGTTCCTAGGCTTGTTTGGTTCTGATCTTGAGCAACGGATCGAGGTTGAGAAATGTGTTATTCCAGGCATCGTCACACGCTGTATCGAAGAAGTAGAACTGCGAGGTATGCATATACTGGCTTTAGTAAACTAGCGTTCAGATTGTTAACTCATTTTTAGGCATGGATGCCGAGGGTATTTACCGCAAATCCGGCGGCAGCTCGCAGGTCCAAATGATCCGAGACGGCTTCGAAAAGTCCGCCGATTACGACATATCCGACCCGGACCTGGATATACACGCTGTGACCTCGGCCCTAAAACAATACTTCCGCAAACTCCCCACGCCCCTCATCACCTACGACGTATACGACAAACTTCTCGACGCAACTGACATCAAACCAGTCTCCGCGCGCATCGATGTGATGCAACGTGGCCTCCAAGACCTGCCGCGCGTGCATCGCGACGTGCTTGAATTCTTGATCTTCCATCTCCGCCGCGTGGTTGAGCGCGAGAAGGAGAATCTTATGACGAGTTTGAATGTTGCGGTTGTGTTTGCGCCGACAATCCTGAGGCCTGAAAGCCTCAGCCGCGAAATGAACGACGTGCAAAAGAAGAATGAGGCATTGCAGTTTTTGGTTGATAATTGTCAGGAAATATTTATGGGTATTGAGGAATAGTTTTTTTTTCTTTTTGTTTGTCTTTTCTTTTCTTTTTTTCTTTTTTAGTCTTTGATTTTTGTGTTTTTGCGTACTACGGTTTGTTTTTTTATATATTTTATCCTTGATCCTTGGTTTTGCCTCAATGACCTCTTTTTTGAACTCACTGGAGCTATTTTATGCACTTCATTCATCCTTTGCCATTTTCCCCCGCTTGTCCGCTTTTTCATCTGCGGACCGCCTGATGCCAGGAATACTACATATATAATTGGATCGCGTTTCGCTCGAAGAATATGGAGGGGCAACTATGATGGATTTTTGGTATGCTGTTGTTTCTTCAACCAACCCATCATTTTCTGCATAATCGCTTGTTCGCTTGATTGGTGTTTTACGTTTCCTATTTTATACCTCCCATCCCTGTTTAACCTTTACTTATCGTATCCACCACGCCGCCGTTGTTTATACCATTTCCCTCCTCCTTCACTTCACCCCTTGTTATCATTACCCGTTCCGCCTCGTCATGTTCCGGATATACCCAAGACCCCCCCCCCCCCACCCCCCCTCTCTATATTCTTCGCTGTCTTGTATTTTTCTGTGTACCCCCCACCATCTGCCTTTTTTTCTTTTTTTTTCTCCTTCTTTTTATTATGTCATTTATTCTCAATCGCACACGTCCGAACTCTCCTCCCACGTCACTCTGAGTTCTGCCTGTTACTCATT